>CABHPQ010168718.1:0-27481 GCA_902168405.1 Peromyscus aztecus
GCACCGCGGTCAGTCCCAGCCCCAGTCCTGACCCGGCCCGGCCCTTCCCCAGGGGAGAGGGAGGAGGGCAAGAGCTTGGGAGATGCCCATCTGTGCCCCACCTCTCACTCCGGCCCACACTCCAGGCACCCATCACACACACACGCACACACACACACACACACACACACACACACACACACACACACACGCTGTGGGGGTTAAGTAGGGTCGGGACAGTACACTCTGGGGAGGAGCTCGGTGTGTCCACTGAGGCCGAGGAGGGCCTCCTTCGACTCTCCGGAGGTCTAGCTGAGACCCCAGGCCTTTTTCTTATGCTGTTTTTAATGCCCTCGAGAGCACTGTGAGCATCTGCTGGGCGCAGACACTCTGCGGGCCTTGCTTGAGTGTGGAACTTCGTTCTCACTGCAGCCCCTTGAGGAGGACTCCGCGGTGGGCATTTCATAGAGACGGACACGGCAGTGAAGCCCCTCCGCGGTACGATTTGAACCCAGGGTCCTCTGATTCCCCAAACTGGACTCGACTCCACAGACTCCCTACCCAGAGTGGCTTCAACACCCCAGTGTCTAGAATCTCTCTCTATAAACCTGCTCGCATTCTAGATTGTTAAAAGAACAATCTGGAATCATGTTTCTTCAAAAACAGAGGCGGAGCCTGCGGTTTCCGGAGGCTTGGGGGACCACTATGCCCAATCTCAGCACTGATCTGGCTAATGGCGCTAAAGTGCTGGGGGCTGGGAGCCGCCGCACAAAGCTTCAGCCAATTAAAGCACTCTGAGAACCCTTTCTTCTCTACCTTGGGAACAACCATGTGCCATCCTGTCCTCACACACCCTTCTGTTGCTCCTTTGATGGTCTTAGAGGTAGAGCGGAGCCTTCGCCCACGTTCACGATCCTTTCCCTAAGGAGAATTACTACAGGACCGACACAAAGCCCCCAACCTCAGCCTGTGACAAGTGAGGCTAGACCAGAGAGAGTCCTTTGGCCTTCTGACACAAAGGGCCATGCTTGTCACAACACCCCCCCCCCCACCTGAAAGTTCCCCTTGGGGGGGGGGGGGGGTGGGACACTCCTTTGTCATAGGTTTTCCAGAGATCTCTTCCCAAAGAGGGTGAACAAAGATCTTCAAGGTCTTCGGTCCAGGCTTTAGATGAAGAAACCGAGGCGCAAAGATGGAGGCCCCAGGGCTTGGTGCAAACCCCACCATGAGGCAAAAGAAGCCACAGAACACTCCTCTACTAATGCCCTTCCCCAAGGACTCTTCCCCCTGCCCCCTCCCAAGTTTCTACCTAGATCCCTGGGAAGGACGAGGTGGGAGGGGGCTCAGGGGGTTCTCTTGAGCTTTCCAATCACACCACCCAACCCTCTGTACCCCCAGGACTGCCATGATGGGCAGGCTGATACCCCACCACCACCACCACCATCTGTTTCCTTGGCTACATACCCTGTCCTGGGGAATGAGCCTCAGCCGGGACCTTGCGGGAACCTGGACCTGCCTGGGACCGTAGCCCAGCCAGGGATCTTCCCCCTTCTTTTTCTCTTTCTCTTTTGGCAGCTGCTGCCTGCCCCGCCCTACCAGCCCCACCCCACCAGCTGCAGCTTAACCCCCAGGGACCTCCTTGCCTTCCCCAGACTACCAGGGGCCTGCAGGAGCAACCGGAGTCTCCTCGGTTAGCCATTACAGGAGCAGCAGGAAAGAGAAGGGTCAGATAGAGGTCATAGGATCCAGTTTTATCCCGGCTGAGGGAAGAGGAGGGAGAGGGTCCAGGTGGGATCTAGCCTACAGTCCAGTGATGGGGAGAGGGGAGCCTCCACGCCACCTGCTGGCCGTTCTGGGGAAAGCCCCAGGCTGATGTAGGGCGTTAGGAGGGGGGAAAGGGCAGTGTTCACTGTCTGGGAGCCAGGAGCAAAGGCCGCTGGGCGTTGGTGGAGCGGGCATGCCAGACCTGAAGAATTTGAAGAGTTGGGGCCCTAGGGTGTAGCCTTCCAGGATTTCTGATGTGCTTGGGCGTTATCTCAGTTCTGGAGGAAGTCCTGGCTTGGAACCTAGCACCCAGTAGGAGCTGCTTAAGGGCAGTGAGAACTGCAGGGACGTGGAGGCGCCCCGAGGGAGCCTGGGAAGGGGGTTTGTCCGCACTCCTTGTTTTATATACACCACCCAGTGCTCCCTGCCTGAGCACAGCGCTAAGTGTACTAATACAGTAGGCATTCAGTAATGCTTGTTGACTGTCCAGAACAAATCCATCCTTTGAACGCTTACTTACTGAGCACCTACTATGTACTTGGTTCCAGGCAGCATTCAGGAAGAACACACAAACATATGGACTGGAAATGGGGAAGGGAAGGGTCTGGAGAGGAGAAATGTGCCCTCCCTGGCTGCATTCCTATTTCTCTACTTGCACGACTCTCTGAAGACACAGACACTTAAGGACTCACCAGCCTTTGGACCCTCTTAGGCACCAAGAGCTGTCCAGAGTCTCAGAGTTTATCTCAGTCATTGGTTGTCATCTAGAATAGGAAGGCTTTTGTCCAGTCTTGGAACAGAAATGGCTCGTGTCTAGTGTGCTCTTTAGACACAGTCCCAAGTCACAGGGAGACCCAGGAGAAGGCAGGAGATTGCTTTGGGGTACAGTAAGGGAGAACTCCGCTCTTGCCCTGTGTTATTTGGAGTTTTAGGCTATTGTGTAGCTTTAGCCTCAGTTCTAGATCAAGAACCTGAGACTGAGGGAACTGAGGGGCTTGCCTGGGACCATGCAGACAATGAAGTATGGAGCTGTGTCTAAAATTCATGGCTTCAAGTTCAGGGCCTGATCTGGCATGCCTCCCCCCCACCCCCACCCCACCCTTATCTCTAAAGGACCTTTCAGGATAGGGCTCCAGGGCATTTTTCTACAGAGGACACAGGATTGATGCTCACAGGGAAAGTGGCAAAGCTCAGGGACCCACCGTTCACCAACTTTTTCCAGGTTCCAAAGTCCTCACAATGCTGACAGTTGAGAACGTCACACCGATGTTAGAGATGAAGAAATTGACACTCAACAAGAGAAAATGGTTTGCTGTGGGTTGTCCAGCCAGGAGACACGGTCTGTCTTATCTAATCCCAGATGTCCATGGCTCATGTTTTCTAAGGTCCTACGCCAAGCCGCGCCTGTAGGGGCTGGGTACTGAGGACACAGTGATGAGCCAGATTGGCTCTGGTCCTTGAGTAGCTCCCATGATCAGGGACGAGGAAAATGATGTTCTCAGAACACTGAGAGGATGGGGTTTCAGATGAAGGGTACTAGATCTTTAGGGGCAGAAGACAGGATTCACTGGAAAGGAAGCAAGGAGGGCTTCCAGGAGGAAGCAATCCTGCACTCAGTGAGCACTGAAAGCTAGCTGGGAGCTAGAGGAGTAAGGAGGGAAGGGGAAGGGAGAAAGCTTGGGCACAGTGTGTGTGTGTGTGTGTGTGTACGGGAGGCAGGGGAACCTGCACACCTCATGAGGGGCCGGAGAGTTGCCAACCCTGGACTAAAACACCAGGAGCAGGAAAAACAAGACTAGATGTGAAAGACTGTCCTGAGCAGCTTGTAAGAGAAGATAGGGCTACGGGAGCTTCATTCATTCAACTTACTGAGAACCTACCGGGTCCTGGGGACACACCGTTCGCAAGGCGAGCTCTCCATGGGTCTCACATTCCAGTGAGACAAACATAAGCAAGTGTTACTGGGGACTGGAGAGATGGCTCAGCCCTGGCGGCTCTCCCGGAGGACCCGGGTTCTGTTCCCAGCACCCACATGGCAGCTCACAACCTTCTGTAACTCTAGTTCCAGGAGATCCAATACCCTCTCTCTGGCCTCCTCAGGCACAAGGCATGCATGTGGTGCACAGATATACAGGCAGACAAAACACCTATACACACCACAGACACACACACACAGACACATAGACACACACACCAGCACACAAATAGGCACACACAGACACATGAACACAGAGACACACACACACAGGCACACACAGACACATGAAGACACACACACACACACACAGACATACACACAGGCACATATAGGCACAGACACACACCCACACAGAGACACCCACACAGGCACACACAGATGCACACGCACACACATAGGCGTGCACGCGTGCACGCATGCACACACACACACACACATCTTCCGAGGCTGGGCATATAGCTCTGTTGGTAGAGTGTCTGCCTAGCACACAAGAAGCCTGGGCTCAGTCCTCAGCATGAACTGAGGACAGTCACTAGGTGTGACTGTCAACACCTGCAATCTCGGCACTAGGGAGGCAGAGGCACCAGGTTCAGGAGTTTAAGATCATCCTTGGCTACACAGGGAGTTCAAGGCAAGCCTGGGTGCATGAGACTGACGGGGCTATGAGAAAGGTGAGGTAATGTGGTGGAGGAGGCTGAGGAGGAAAGGTTAGGCAGTGTGGCCTGAGGGGTGGCATCTGAACTAAGAACTGGAGAAGTTCAGGACGCAGCTAAATCATATCATAATAGTGTTCCAGCCTTGGGAGCAGCAAGTGCGAAGGCCCCGGGGCAGGAGTATGCCTGGCATGTTCAGGAAACTAAAAGAAGACGGAAGACTGGAGTCTTGCTGGCAAAGTGGGAGGGAATGAGGGGAGCTGGGGCCCCAGGGTGTGCGAGAAGGTTCCATTGGTTCGCTAGCAATGGGAAGTTTCTCAAAGTAGAGCTGGGGTGTGATGGATTTACATTTTGAAAGGATCCTGTTGCCTGCTGATGGCAGACCTTAGAAAAGAGGGTTGGGACCAGGCGACCTCTGAAGAGGCGAGGCAAGCCAGAAATGATGGTCTAGATCTGAGTGACAGAGGCAAATGGAGAGGTAGCTGAGACCTTTTTCTTTTTTGTAGGAGGAGTCAGTGGATGGGACTCAAAGGAGGGATGAGGAGAGAGCTGGGTGGGGCTCTGCTGTCCCAGTCCAGATCCAGAAACTAGAAATCCCCGCCTGGGTGATGCTGGGCCAGTAATTCCACCTCTCTGAGCCTCTGGTGAGGTCTCTTGAAAAGGAGGGTGCCAGTACACACACCACAGAATGAGGAGCTGATGGTGGGGTTGGAGAGAGGGAGAGGGGGAGAGGAGGAGAAGGAAGAAGATCCTTGTAACTAAGTTAAGGAGACCCCCCCGCCCCAATCTCTTCAGTTCTTCATTCTGGTCCATTTCACAGAGCTCTGGGAGGTTGACCATCTTACCCAAGGCTCACAAAGCCAGCTCGAGTCTGCTCTGTGCCTCAGACCTCAACTCTAACTTTGCCTCTGAAGACAGTTTCTTGGCTACACACCACGGTCACCCACATCTCTCAAGAGTGTGGGACCAGAGGCCTTATCATGGGGGGGACCTGGAGGGCTGAAGTGGAGATTCAGGGGTAAGATCTCGTTCCCAACAGGAATGAGGAGGACAGTACCCTTAGACTCACTCAGCCTCTATCTGGCTGGGTCACCCCAACACCTGTTTTCACAGACCAAGTGGGGTCACAGAGAGTGAAGCTCGGAGGCTCCAGGAACCCCTATCCCTCACACAGCCTATTCTGAGGGCCACCTCCAGGAGGGGAGAAGGCACTGCAGAGCCAGGACATGGCCAGCAGAGGGTGCCCACTCCGGCCGTCGTGAATCCACGTTTTCCTAAACAGGAAAACCCAAGAGAAGAAGAGCTCTGGATGGAGCCCATAGCCACCACCCAGGATGGCAGGTCTCAGGGAACCCAAAGACTCAGCTGCCAGCACCAGGAATGGCCTTGTGAATAAGTTACCAAGCCTCGGTGACCACATCCATAACCCATCCATGGCCTCAGGCGGTTCTGGGAGGACACAGTGTGAATTAAAGGCTGGCTGTGTGGAAGCTAAGGAAGTCTGCGTGGTAGTGGCTGTTGTGGCTCATGGATCATAATGTTATCATTGTTTATTTATTTCGTTCTTTTGAGACAGGGCTATATGTAGCCCAAGCTGGCCCTGAATTCCAGATCCTCCTGCCTCCCTCTACCCCCATACGCTGAGATTACAGGCACGCGCCCCATCTCCGCATGTTATTGTTGTTATTTGTGCTGCTGGGAATTGAACTCAGTTTCTTGTACCTGCAGAACACTGGTCAGGTGCTCTGCGACTGAGCTGGAACCTAGTCCTGGTTATGTCATTCAGAGGTACCTGATGTATACAACCATCCGGGTGTCCAGTCTGCAGTAGCTATGAAGATGTAGACAGCAGGCCAGGGACTTAGGCAATGCCTTGGATTTCCTGAGGGAATAGTAACCAGGAGCTGATTAGTGACCCCAGGTGGCTTCACAGAAGGTCTTGTGCTTGCTGTTCTGTTTCTGGCTAGGCAGAACTCCGTAGAAGGCAAGCTTCTATGATATTCTCACCTCCCCCTTCATTCCAGGAACAGCCAAAGGCCACAGAAGTGTCTGTTGGCCGGAGAGCAAAAAGCTCATTATTGCTAGTGTTTTGATTGGGAAGTCTCCTCTCTTGTCCTGCCTCTGACTATAACATCTCCCCCCACTCCACCCCACCCCGTCTTTGTTGTGTGCATGTGCATGTGCGTGCGTGCGTGTGTGTGTGTGTGTGTGTGTGTGTGTGTGTGTGTGTATCAAGATGAGCACTCCTGGCTCTGACGTTGAGGGGTCTGCTAATGAGGGAAAGAACCCAAATGCTTGCAGCCCAGCAGTCCTATGCTTAAACTGTGATGTGGTCTGTCGCTGTGTGACCACAGGCAAATTGTTCTGCCTCTCTGAGTCTGTTTCCTTATCTGGTTCCTCCCCCGTGGTGTTGTGAGGACTACAGGAGATGCCACATGCAGTCCCCAACATGTGGTCAGTAAATGTGTTGCAGTGGGTGGTGTAAAGTGGAATCCCTCCTTCCCAAGACTCCTCTGCACCAGGGTGCGCAGGGGCGGCTGTGGGAGTGGGTCACATCCGGCAGGATGATCTCCCGTCCCATTGGTGGGTGAGCATGCCAAGGCCTGGGTCACTGTGCATGTGTCTGCATATGCAAGAGTATTCACGTATTTATGGAGAATCATGCATTCCCAGCCCTGGGTGTGCATGCTGTGCAAAGGCATGCACGCTGTGCAAAGGCATGCACGTGCATGGACATGCGCTAGAGGCTGCCCCATCCCAAGGATTCCCAGGGCACGTGTGGACTAGCAGGTCCTGGTATCTGTGGTATCCCCACACGGCTGCAGGAGGCCCTCTGTTCACCGTTACTATGGAAACAGGAGGCAATCCCAGGCCTGCCTCCAGAGAGCTTGAGGTGCTAGGATTGAGAGCTGGCTGGGTTTTCCCAGATAGAGACAGATTGGGGGAAGCCTGAGTCGGGGGTTTGGAGCTCTGGGTGCCTCTGGGGTCCCTGGGAGACCCTCATTCCTCTAAGGCAACCTGGCTGGCTGGCTCCCAGAGGCAGAGTGAGCGCTCACCTCGGATCTGATGCTGACTTTAATTAAGGAAGTCTCAGTCAGAGAACTTGACCTGTTTGTGCCTCAGTTTCGACGTCTCTAAAATTGGAGAAACTAGCAGGTGGCTGCAGAAGCAAGCCTAGCAGAGAATGTGCACCTGTCCTCTCTCGGGGACACCACTCCCTGGCTTCCGTGGTCATCCCTAGGCCTGAAGTGTCACCCAGCAGCCCCGTCATGTGCATCCCTACCCCACAGTGTCCTGCAGGCGCCTCACAGCTCTAGAAAGGGGGTGTTCCACAGAGAGCTGAGGCCACGGGAGGCACCGATGCTCAGTGTCAAAGACAGTGGGGGATTTCAAACAGGTTCCTGGGTGGCGAGAAGCTGGCCAGGACGAAGATGGGCCAGGAAGGTGGTCAGGAAGATAGCCACCCAGAGCACTGATACTGGAAATAGCATTCTGCTTGGCCAGGCCCCAAGGTAGAGCTGTTGGTTGGGAGGCAATCTCTAGTCCAGGAGGGGCTTTCTCTTCAAAATCTTGACTGTTAAAGAAAAAAAAAAAAAAAAAAAAAAGCTGGGCGTTGGTGGCACACGCCTTTAATCCCAGCACTCGGGAGGCAGAGCCAGGTGGATCTCTGTGAGTTCGAGGCCAGCCTGGGCTTCCAAGTGAGCTCCAGGAGAGGCGCAAAGCTACACAGAGAAACCCTGTCTCGAAAAAACAAAAACAACAACAACAAAAAAAAAAGCTCGATGCGTTGACACCTCCCCCCCCCAGCCCCCCAGTGCTGGGGGTTGAAGCTAGGATCTCAGGCACATTAGTCAAACATGCCACCGCTGAATTACATCCCCCAGCCATACTCTTAACTGTTTTTGAGTCAAGGTCTCATGTATCTCAGCTTGGGCTAGAACTCACTGTGTAGTTAAGGATTCTCTTGCCTGCACCTCTGAGTGCTGGGATTCCAGGCATGCATCACCATACGGTGCAGACTGGATTGCTGTACAAGCCTGATGATGATTCCTGGAACCCATGTAAAGGTAGAGAGGGAGTGCCAGGCCCACAAAGTTGTCCTCCGGCCTCCACATGTGCACTGGCCCATGTGCATCTATACACACACACCACACATATCACACACATACAAACCACATGAATTTCAAAACTCAGAAAACAAACCCACAAAACAATAACAACAACCTTAGCCAGACGTGATGGTGCACACCTTTAATTCCAGCACCTGGGAAGCAGAGGCAGGCACATCTCTGAGTTCGAGGCCAGCCTGGTCTCCATAGTGAATTCCAGGACAGCCAGAGCTACACAGTGAGACCGTCTCAGAATAATACCAGCACTTGATTCATTAGATCTGACTGAGATCTGCCATGTTCTGCACACAGGTTATAAGTCACCCCTACAGAAATGTGTATAGAGTTACAAAGGGTAGAAAAGCTGGACATGGTGGCACATGCTTATAATCCCAGGATTTAAGAGACTGAGGCAGGAGGATTACAATGAGTTCAGTCTGGGCTACATAGTGAGAACCTGTCTCAAGGAAAAGAAAAAGGATTAGAGGAAACAGCTTCCTGTCTCCACTCCACTTCCCCTAAGTGACGATTGCTTTGCTGTGGCCCTAAGAAGACTGGGGAGCTAGCCTGAGATACAGCAGACCGACTCAAAGGATGGGAAGATGGAGTGCCCAGGCCATGAACTGCCTCAGAATGATCCCAGGGTTTTAGCTATCTGAAGCTGTGACTGGGGGTCAGCGGGCCCAGCTGAGTGACCTCAGGCAAAGGACTGTCACACTGTGGCTTCCAGCTGAGAGTAGCTTCCCCAGCAGCGGAGGGAAGAGCAATTATCGTATTGGACAAGAGTTGGCTGGGATGATGAGTCCCCAGCTGCCAGAGTCACTCCAGCCACCCCCATCTAGATCCAGTCCCATGTGCAGAGATTAGGGTTGGGAGAGGGCCAGGAACTCCTTCATTCTGGGTGGGGGGGCTGGTCACGAGGTACAGAGGTGCTGAACTGGCAAGGAGTTAAAAGGGCTGGTGGGAGGGTGTGGGTGTGTGAGCCTCAGATGTCCCTTTCCACTGGAAGACAGCGGGAGCCATGGGAGGTTATTCAGCAGTGTGGTCTCTAATCAGATTTAGAGAAACTGATCCCAGCAGGGAGAGCTGTGAGGAGGCCAGAGCAGGGATCTGAGGCGGCCCTGGCCAGAAGCGAGGGGAGAGGCAAGCGGAGACCCTGCCCGCTCTTGTAGAATGAGCTGGACTTGGGGAGGCAGCAGACACAAGAGCAGCCAGAGGGAGGGTCCTGAATGTGCTGGGGTCTTGGGCTTGCTTGCTGGGGGTGGAGGAGGACCCAGAGACCTGGCAAGCTGGAGGTGGAAGGCGATGAGCTGGTTGCTGGCTGGCTTGAGTCGGGGGTGTCTGTGGGCTTCTGGGAGCCAGTCCAGGAAGCAGCTGGAAATGTTGGTTTCACAGAGGAGGAACCAGAAGGTCAGAGGGCTATTTTTGCCAGCTTTCTGCCTCTAGGAAAAGGGCCAATGCAGGATTTGAATGCAGGTCTGAAGAGGAGACGCTATCATCTGGGGCCCTGACACTGACTTCCGCTGCCTTGGCCCAGGAACTCTGTTCTTGGGGGGTCAAGGCAGCCATCTCTTTACTGCTGAGCCCAACAACTATAGGACGCTGCAGTAGGATGTCTAGATCCAAACCTCTGCTCTGGAGAGGGCTGCTGGATCAGCCAGTCCTAGCCTCTTGTTACCTTGGTACTCCGTGCAGGTACCTAGGTGCTTGTGCCGTGTGTAGGGTACCTAGGCTCCTCACCCTCACAGCCACCCTTCCCGGGCTCACGCTGACACGGTCTCCCTCCACAGAGGAGCAAAGCAAATCAACTGTTCGAGGCCCAGGATTCAGTTCGCTCTGTGGGCAGCTGGGCTGCTGTGTGACCTGGGCCAACTGAGTCCCACATGGCCAGTGAGGCTTCCCCAGAGAGACCCCAGCTCCGGCATCCCCACCCCTACCCTTCTGGCCCTGATTTCAGGCCTGCAGCCCCAGAACCTTGGACTTCCCACCCCTCCCCAGCCATTCCTTCCTCATGGCCAGCTCCCTGGGGAACTGCCAGGCCTGCCCCGCCCCCTCCCGGGCTGTGCTCCTGGCACTCTACCTCCCTGGGCTCTGGTCCGGGGGTGGTCCCTGGCGCCAAGGGAAGCTGGCAGAGACTGGGATTAACGAGGTTGAGGCCCAGGGCATTCGGGAGGCCCCCAGACCCCACTTCACAGCTCACTGTGCTCCAAGCTGGGTGGGCAGGGCTTTCTGGAAAGGGGTGGCTTGAGGTTTTAATCACTTTATCAATGTTTGTTTGTGTAACTCAGCCCCGCGATGCGTTCCCCTCCATCTGTCCCCACCATCTGCTTTCATCAGGATTTTCCAAACCGTTGGGGACCCAAGAGACATGGAATGGGGGTTGGGTTGGTCTTCTGAGTGGGCTAGAGAAGGGCCAGACCTGCCCACTTCACTGAGAGGCCTCCAGAGTGGGGTGGCAGCTCCTGAGTCACACAGAGCTGGGTTCAAGTGATTTACTGCTGATGTACCTCAGAGTGGAGACTTCAACTCCCTGAGCCTCGGTCTCCACCTCTGTAAAAAAAAAAAAAATGGTGGCAATATCAGAGATCCTCAGGACCATGGATCATGAGATGGAGTGTTCTAGGCAGGGCACTCTGCACACAGTAGGTACGCAGGAGATAAGTGATGTCCTGGCAGCGTGGTAGATTAGGATATCCATCCTGGTTTCTGAAGCCCGCATCTCACTTCTCTGCTCTGGAGACGTTCTTATTCTCTCGTGGACTACCTGTTGCCCTGCCCTACCTCTCCTGGCCCTACCTCAGGGTGTCCCTCTCTTCTTCCCTCCCTCCCTCCCTCCCTCCCTCCCCCCCCCTCCTGAGTGAGAGGGGATGAGACATCAGCAGCAAGAACCTGAGCATGCACACATCAGGCCTTCAATTAAGGCAAACCCAAGGATCCAGGGACACTTTGTCATGTCACCTGCCCAAAGAAGGGAGGGACCCAGGCTTCCCAAGCAGCAACCCCTCTGCTGCCTTTTCTGAACTATACTGCAGGACGCTTGTCTGAGACCCGGGGTCTTTTAGAGTGTGGGGAGCCCCTAGGCCTCCTCTTTGGCTCAAGAGCCTGTCCAGTACTGCGATGGCACTTGGGAAGGTAGAGGTGGCTGGTGCGAGTAGCCAGCACCTCCCAGGAGGGCCCAGTCTCTGCTTTCAGAGGCGCTCATTGACATACAGAGACAGGCAAAGAAAGCTGATGCCCTGGATGAGGAGACTCAGTCCTACCCTCGGAAGCACACCCCTGGGGAGGCAGGATGCAGACAGGGGTGCTGAGGGAAGGTTCCAGAATCACTTACCCAAAGAAGAAAAGCACGAGAGCCAACTGAACCTGTACCCGAGCCAAGAGTCAGTCTGAAGGAAACAGGGGTACACGGAGACCTTGCACCCAAGAATGGAGAAGAGAAATCAAGCCATGCTGGGAGGTTCCAGCTTCAGGCAGGAAAGAGGGGAAAGAAGTGGTGGGGGACAGGGGATGACTCTGGGCTTGGCTCCTCTCCATGTCCCGAGCATGGCCGTCTTTTCGGACCCACCAGGGAGAGGGGAGGGAGGTTGTCATCGGAGGGGTTTGGGGTGGGGGCTAAGCGCTTCTCTACTCCCTGTCAGCCTGCAGGTCTTCCTGAAGGAGGCAGCTGGGAACCACCCACGTTCGGCTGGCGTCTCTCACGCCTCCACTGGGGGTCCCAACACAAGAGCCAAGGCACACAGTGGAGCCGGTGTTCCCAAGGGCCCAGCTGTCCCTATTCCATCCGGGTCTGGCTCTCCAGCTCTGTCAATGTACACCCCCTCTTTTCCTCCAAGCACAAGAGTGAAGGCTGGACGTCCTGAGAGGCCTGACCTAGGCACCTAGATGGGGAGCTTTGTCTGGTTGGTGTCTTGGGCAGCCAGGATGATCTGAACTACAGGTAGAGAGAGCACCCTAAGAAGAGCCGTCCAGGAATAGACGGATGCTGTCAACTCCACCTTCTAAGGAGGTCCAGAAACCAGGCTCGCTCGACCACTCTTCTCTTGACATAAAGCTCCAGTGAGCTGCTGCATGGAAGTCAGACCCGCTCTGTTGAACACAACAAAGACTTCTGGTCTCACCTGGAATGCAATCTGAAGTGCCCATTGCTCTCCATCTGCTGCTTTCCCAAGCTTTCTTCAAATTGCTTACCTAACACACCACAGAACTGACTATGTGTGTTCTATCATTGTTTCTTCTGCATGATTGCAACCCGACGGTCTGGAACAGTGTGGCGTGCAGAAGCAAGGCTTGAAAAATATTTTTGAAATGGATGAATGAGAGCTCTTGAATTCAAGTCACTCACTGGCTGGTAGACATTGGAAAAAGCAATTAACCCTTCTAATTCTCAGTTTCCTCATCCGCAATGTAGAACACAGGAAGGCCCACATCCTAGAGATGGAGAAAGGACAGAATTTAAACTGTAGGGATGATTGGTACCAGGGCTGGAGGAGGGAGGGTGCAGCTCCCATACAGGCAGAAGCTGTGACCGGGTCGGGGTCTCTAGAGAGCAGCTGTCCTGAATGTAGACAAGAGGCCTACCCAACTCAGAAACACGCCCCACCTCCCTAGGTGGAGACGTGTTTCTGCACTCTCAGGTCACAGGCCTGCACCCGCAGAGACTGGGGGAGGAGAGGATGCCTTGCATGGAGGGGTACTGGGAAGACTGAGGTACATTGATGGTAGGAGGTGGGATTAATTCTTAGAGAGGGTGGGGGATGACATCCGGAGTAGTAGGCTGGAGAGGGGGCGTGCTCTGAGGCGGAGGTAGGCAGGGGGCGTGTCTGGCCCCTGGAAGACCTCGAGACTGGGGAATGGGCGCTCCCACCTCTCCAAAGAGCCCCCAGCTCAGCTGGCTCCGGAGTTGAGGCGCGGAGGCAGTGAGGGTGCCTACCGGATCCCGCCCTCGGAGCGACAGGCGGCCCCGCGCCCAGGTAGGGGTGGGGAGGAATCGGGTGGTGCTGCCCCGATTTGTTCCCGGCTTAGGAGAGCGGTCCCTGGGCACTGATCCGCCTCTTTCCTTGGTCTCCCCGAGTCGACCTGCAGAACTGGGGGTCCCGATCTTCTTCCCACGGTGGGGTGCTCCCGAGAGAGGGGGCCCGAGGCAGTGAGGGCGTCCCGTTCCCTCTCCCGGGCGGGGGCGGGGGCGGAGCCTAGCTGCCGGTGGGGACCCCCCCAGGGGAGGGACTCCGGGCCAACGCTGCGGGGCGTCTCCCTCGCAGTCCCGCCCGCCCCTCCGGCCGCCTCTGCCGCCGCGCGCCGCAGCAGCGCCGCCTTCCCTGCGCAGTCGGTGTCTCGGCGTCGCTGGGTGAGTGGGGGCCGCTCCAGCCGGGGCCGGGGATGCGGGGAGGGCAGCCCCGGAGTCAGGAACCCACGTCCAGGGCTCCCCAGCCCGCTGCTCCCCGAGCCTCGCGGGATTCCTCCCACCCGTGGCGCCGCCAGCCCGGGACTGCCCTGGGGGAAATCGCGCGGCGCTCTCCAGGGTCCTGACCGCCGAGTGGCCGGCTCCCGGGAGTCGCGCGCCGTCCGTCCCGGGCGCCCCCTCCAGGAGGGACCTCGCGCCGAGTGCGGGAAGGATGGAGGCGGGGGCTCAGGGCCGGAGCCGGGGGAGGCTTGGAGGGGATGCCAGGGCGGGTTTCTCGGATCGAGCTGTGAGGTTCCTCCTATTTTGGGCACCGGGGGTCTTTGCGGAGAAAAGAGACCCTTCTTCCAGCTGACAGAGGCAGTGCCCAGAGTGGCCGGGAGGAAGGGGCACCTGGAGGAGCGCTCCTGCCCAGCGCATCGCTCTGCCCCCGCCCCGCTGACCCAGTTCCTTGGACCTTGAGGAGGGGAGTAAGGGACACGCTCCCCTGCTCAGCCCTGCGCATTTCCTCAGTCCCTTCCCACACACTTGTTCTGGGGCAGAAAAGGCTGATCTAGAAAGGGGGGTGGGTGGGTGGGCACCAACTTACAGGAACATGCATGACACACTGCTGAGGGTAGACATAGGTCCCCTCACGATCCCGGGTACATTCTTCTCTTTGTGGCAGGTGCATACCCGCTCAACACGCACGTAGAATTCACATGCAGACATGCACAGAAACGCACAGGGAGACAGCCTCGGTGCAGAACCCAGGACTCACATCATATGGGAGCACACACCTTCAACATGCACCCACACACATGTGCACGGAGCTTCATCTACCTTCATGCACAAGGAGCCCTCTTCACCCTGTCTTACTGGTATCTAAAACCTCAGGAGCCCCTTGCATACACCCCTACATCTGTGCCTAGGACTGCCTGCCTGGCTACTCCCCTCCATAGCTCATCCTCAGCCGCACACTTTAATCCCTGCCCTGAGGGGACCTTTCGAGGCCGATAAAAGGTGAGTGTTGCGGGAGGTTTGGGTGGGCTGGGTAGGGCTCTCCAAGAAAAAGAGTCCTCCGCAGGTCTGGGAAGGGCTGCTGCTCCCTCTCCCGGGACCTGACAGCACCCCGGGTATAAAAAGACAAATGAGCCGGGTACCTGAAGGTCCCACGTGCCGCTGCCCATGTGAGAGGTGTCAGCATGCGAGTTGGCGTCTGATGGCATGTGTGAGACATGTGGGGTCGTGGGCTGGCGTGTGTTGATGCACAGTGTATGGGAGTTGTTCGTGGTGCCATGTGTCAGTGCGTGTGAGTTGTGGGGCAGCGGGGTTGTTGTGTGTGGTGGCGTGGCGACCCATGTGTGGTATAGGGTGGCAGGTGAGTGGCGTAGAACCCAGCGAGAGCATTTTAGTGATCTGTGTGGCATTATGTGTGCTGGGGACATGCACTTGCATATCATGCCTGACTTTTGTGGAGTCTGGGTACATGTGAATCATTGTGACTCACTTAACATGTATGTAGCACCTGCCTACTCAGCCATGGTTCTAAGTGCTCACAAGTATGAACTAATTCAATTCCCTCAATAACCCTATGAAGTAAGGACTATTATTAAACCCACTTTGCAGCTGAGACAGAAAGTTTAAGGAAATTGTCCCAGGCACATAGCTGGTAAGAGGGAGAGCGGGGATTTGAACTCAGGTGATCTGACTCTGGGGTCCAGATTAATGCCTCTTGTTCAGTATGTCTTCAGGAAGAGAACCCGACAGTGTTGAGGTACAGGAGCCTTGCGGGGTCAGCAGGTGTTTGGGAAGCCATGAGAGGGCAGCAGGTACAAAGGAAGGCTCAGAAGGTTTTCTGCACCCTTCTAGGAAGCTCTGGGGGTCAGCTCTGCCCTCTAGTGGCCTTGTGACCTGAAGCAGATCATTTCACTTTTCTGAGCTCCGTTCTGGAAAAATGGAGCTAATCCCCAGATTTCCCCTTGGGAGGGTGAAAATGTGCACTTGTGAATAGGCTCAACACGGACAGCCAGAACGGTGTCAGTGAGTGTGCGCTGGCCCCTTCCTCTTCCTCCGGGTCTGCTCTCCAGACAAGCGTGCCACGGAGCAGGGTGCAGGCTCTGTGATCTGGGGCCCACCTCTCTCTTCTTGGGTCAAACGAGAGTTTGGGGTGTTTTGTGTCTGAGGGTCCTTCTGGAGTGGTGTCAAGTGGCCGAAAGGACAAAAAATATTGCTCTCTGTCCCTTCACCTCCTTTGGGGGGACCCAGGTGGGACTTGGCTCGTCTGCCATGGGCAAGCAGAACAGCAAGCTGCGGCCGGAGATGCTGCAGGATCTGCGGGAGAACACGGAGTTCTCGGAGCTGGAGCTGCAGGAGTGGTACAAGGGCTTCCTCAAGGACTGCCCCACTGGCATCCTCAACGTCGATGAGTTCAAGAAGATCTACGCCAACTTCTTCCCCTACGGCGACGCCTCCAAGTTCGCCGAGCATGTCTTCCGCACTTTTGACACCAACAGCGACGGCACCATCGACTTCCGGGAGTTCATCATCGCTCTGAGCGTGACCTCGCGTGGCCGCCTGGAGCAGAAGCTCATGTGGGCCTTCAGCATGTACGACCTGGACGGTAACGGCTACATCAGCCGGGAGGAAATGCTGGAGATTGTGCAGGTGGGCCGCTACAGCCACCGGCTGCTTAGCCGCGGGGCTCCGAACACCCTTTTTAACCTCTTAGCACACCTGGTCCTAAGCACACTACACAAGTAGTGGCAGGGGCTCTTCTTCCCACCCCACTCCCAAAATCCTTTAGAAGGAAACGATTTTCCAAGGAAAAGCTGAAAGCTAAAACTTACTGTGGAGTTAGAGGCAGGAGGGTCAGGAGTTCAAAGCCAGCTTTGGCTGCCAAATGAGTTTGAGGCCAGTCTGGACAACAGGAAACTCTCTCTCCTCCCCTACCAACCCAACAATAGCAAAGGAAAGAAAGAAAAGCTGAGGAAGTTCACATGCATCCTTAGCCCACATTCACCGGCTAGAGTTTCCTGGCATTGCTTATCCCTGCCTGTGTGCTACGTTCTCAGCATTGACCCTTTACCCCTCAGGTAAAGGATACATTTCCTAAGAATAAGAGATTCTCTTACCTAACCCACAGCACAATTATCCAAGTCAAGACATTTGACATAGAAACAATGTGGTTCTAATATACAGGTCCTAGGCCATTGTCCACTCTCTCCAGAATGTTCTCGTAGCTTTTTTTTTTTTTTTTTCTCCCCTGGTCTGAGATCCTACATTGAATTTTGTTGTCCTATTTTGTTAATCATATTTATTTAGAGATAGGGTCTCACTGTGTGGCTCTGGCTGGCCTGGAACTCACTTTATAGTCCAGGATGGTCTCCAACTCACAGAGATCTGCCTGCCTCTGCATCCCCAGTGCTGGGATTAAAGGCGTACCACTATGACCATCTTTGTTATTTTGGTTTAATTTGGAATAGTTCCCTATCTTGCCATTTCTGATTTAGACAAGTTATATTTGGTTTGGTTTGGTTGGAGACAGGTCTCTCTATGTAGCTCAGACTGACTTTGAACTCATGATCCTCCTGCCTTAGCCCCTGAGCCATAGGGTCACAGGTGTGTGTCTCCATGCCCAGTTATGCCCATTCTTCATTCATTCATCATTCATTGATTATTCATTCATTCATTCATTCATTCACTCACTCGCTCACTCATTCATCCGTTTGCAGTGTTCAGATCAAACGCAGATTTTGTACTTGTTAGGGATCCTCATCCCTAGACCACAAGTACTGTTTTATTGATCCTCATTTACTGAGGAGGAAACATGCTTCGGAAGAAGGCACTTGCCGGAGACCTCACAGTCTGTGGGTGGGCCACCTGGCTCTAATGTTCACAGGCCATCTGGATACCCGGCCGTCTCCTTACTAATTGATAGAAGCGCCACCAGAGCCAGGACTGCATGAGGTACTTAGACCCCTGAGCTGAGTGCATCATCAGGCAGGCAGAGTAACTTGCTTGACATCTAGAAGTGGGACTGAGCCCAGGCTGGACACCACTCCAAGATGCCTTCCTTTTGTGAAGGCTCTGAGCTTCTGCGCAGGAGACGAGGCTTCCAATTCCAGACTGGCTTTAGCTCTTCAGTTGCTCATCTACAAAACTGGAGCGAGGCAAGGATGCTGGTTGCATGAGGCGATTTAGAGACTTGTCATGCATGTCTTTTCTTAGTACAAATTTAAGTATGAAACACATTAGACTTATTTCAAAAAAACCAGTCCCTCCGCATTGAAGGCGGTCAGTGCTATGATTTAATTTTATCCACCCTGCTCCTTGCCCACTTTAAACATTTGTTTTTAGACAGGGTCTCTCTCTGTGTAGCCCTTACTGGCTTTTAAAGAGTTTTTATTATATTTATTTATTTGTGTGTGGGGGTAGCATGCTCATGCCGTAGCACACATGGGGAGGTCAGAGGAAAACTTTTGGGAATCGATTCTCTTCCTCCATGGGCAGATCATAGGGATCGAACTAAGGTTGTCAGCTTTGGCAGCAAGTACCTTTACCTGTTGAGTCATAGCAGAAAGCCGTCTACCGGCTGGCAAGAGCCACACTGTTCCTCTGAGCCTTTGCAGCATTTTTTTTTTTTTTGCCAGCAATGTGTAGTGATGTATGTGGGGGTGTCAAGCCCCTACTTCCAAAAGCTCTCACAGAGATCAAGAGGGATGGAAGCTCTAACGAGGACTTTGTAGGTGCTTGGCACTCAGCGCACGTTAGCGACTGTCAGTCATTCTTTCCCCATACATCTTCTGCACTGGCCGCAATGGCCTTGCAAGCATCCCCAAGACGTGTCTTGAGGAGAGCTGCCACATAGCTTTGCACGAGGCTCCCTTCCTGCATCCCTGCATCCTTCCCTTCCAGCCCCCTGCTTCATGGACTGATATCTGCTCCAATTCATCCAACCCACTGGCTCCCTCTCTTGCTGAGGATGTGGATCTCAGCCTCTAGCTTGAATGGAATGGCTGCCTTGGGAAGTGATGTGTTCCCTATGCCAATAGCTTGTTGCCTCAGTGTTTGTCCCAGAAACCTGTGAACCACAAACTCCTCTTTGGAGGCAGGATGATGGGGAACTCTGGGGTTCCCTGCTGGAAGGATCAAGGTAGTGGTGGAGGATCATTTAGGGATCTGATGGAGACCCACGAATTCAGAGAGATGCTCATATTTTCCCACTTGTACACTGGTAAATCTCAGCCTGGCTGAAGCCACCACACTCAGCGCAGTGGTTAAGCTAGGCCATCCCTTAAGGACCCCTGGACCTTCTTTTACCAGCTTCTGCCTTCTAGACCCAGACTTCCTCTATGACAGTCCCGAGGCTCCAGACAGCTGGTGCAGACAGAGCTCTGTGAACCCCAGGGCCTGATTAATGACAAGTAGGCTCCAGTGAAACTCTGGGCGAGCAATCCAGACTTAATCTAATTAATCTAATCTAATTAATTAATTAGAAGGATTGTCACGAGGAGAACGGCCACTCTCTAAGTCACTGTCAGTTCTCCCGTCCCAGCCCTACCCTGGCTGGTGGCACAGTGGCAGGGAAGAGGCAGTGTGCTTCTTGGGGCTCCCACTCTGGTAGGCAAGATTAAGGCACAGGCCACAATGATGAGGTCAGTGACAGGTATATAAAAGTAACATCTGGGAGTCCAGAGGACTGAGAAACCAGAGGACACAGTCCATGAATAATGACAATCAAAGCTGCTGTTTAGTGATCACTTACACCAGGCAGCCACGGTTCTATTTTTTTTTCTACCTTATTTAATCCTCTAGAGCAGTGGTTCTCAACCTGTGGGTTACGACCCTTTGGGGGAGGGGTTGAGTGAGCCTGTCATAGGAGTCACCTAAGACCGTCAGAAAACATTTACATTACAATTTACATTACAATTCGGAACAACAGTAAAATTACAGTTATGAAGTAGCAACAAGAAAAAAATTTTGATTGGGGGTCACCACAACATGAGGAACTGTATTAAAGGGTCACAGCATCGGGAAGGTTGAGAGCCGCTGCGCTAGACAACCTTGATGAGAGAGACACAATACTCCATTTTACAGATGGAAACTGAGGTTCACAGAGGCCGAATTCTTATCCAAGGGTACACAGCCAGGGCAGAATGGACCAGGATGTCACTCCAGAGCTCCTGCTGTCCACCACATCCATTTAGCCTATAAGAGGGAGCAAGCCCTGATCTAGTACCTTCCATCAATTCCCTTCCTAAACCTTGGTTTCTTATCCAGAAAAAGGGAGATTTGATACCTGCTTTTCTGAGCTGATGTACAGTTTAGAAATCCTGCATGTATGCCAGGTACTGTGGCGTACACATCTGGTTTCAGGAGGCAGAGGTGGGGGTCCCTGAGTTTGAGGCCAGTCTGGTCTACAGAGTGAGTTCTAGGACAGCCAGGACTATGTAGAGAAATCCTGCCTCAAAAAAACAAAACAAGTCAACCACACAAAAACAAAACAAGAAAAGAAAGAAAGAAAAAACCAAAACAAAACTCCTGCACATAGGACCTGGCACATAGTGCTTGCCTGATAAATGGTAGCTCATATTATTCCAGCCAGAGTCTGTGAATGCTAAGGAATCTGAAAGGCCCAGGAGTGTTCAGTTGTGGCAGAATTACCCCTCCAGCAAGGCCTGGTGGTGGCAAGGCCAGCATTGGACAGCTTGCGAAGTATCTTGAATGCCAAAAGCAAATGGTTTGGACTTGGTATCCAGAGTGGTGGGAGGTGACGATGGCCTTGAAACAGGGAGTTCCCTGCCGTGCTCCAAGGCACTGTACTGGGAATCTTAGAAGTAGCTAGAGTCACTGTTGTTATCTGAATGGTGGGAAGTTGGCACAATCCTCTAAGGAGTTAATTATTTCCTGAGAGGTGTCCTCAAAGGAAAAGCCCAGGAGGCTCTGTGCAGCCGATGATGTGCACTGACCCCAGCCGGATCAGGGATGATCTTGCTAGGAAAGCATTGTAGACTGAACCCTGAGGAAGAGTGGGAGGCAGCATCCTTAAGGAACTGGTGTACTGTGGGCCTAGAGGGAGGTCTGTGTGTGCTGGGAGCGAGGGGGCGGCCTGCTGGTTTAGGGACATAGGAGTGGAGATTTGTATTTGGGAAGAGCGGTCAGAGGCAGCGTGTGGAACAAATCTGAAGGAAAGAGGCTAGACAAGAGTAGTGCAGAGACAAAGCTGGACGGAAGGGGGTGGGGAGGGTTATGGCACGGGGAAGAAAGGAAGTTTCTGGGAGGAGGCGTCACTCCGAAAAAAGTTGCAAGTTTGAGGTGACTGGTCTTTGAGCTCCAGGGAGCAGAAACATAGCCCATCCCACAGGCCGAACACTACATGCTCTGAACATTTAGCTCAGAAACTCCTTCGTGTTGCCTCTGGAGCACCTACCTACACGTGGCAGCTGCCACCCTCAGCCCAGCAGAGCTCAGGCTGTCCCTGGCCCGGTGGCAGGTGCTCATTTGCATTCGTTTGCATAATGTTCCCGCCCCTTCTGGGTTCCAGCTTGCCTTGACGTTCTGCGCCCCCTGCCGGCCACAAACCGCAGCGCAGCCCAGTGTCATCTCCCCCAGTTCAGCGCCCCCTACCGGTCACTGAATGAGAGCGCTAACTCAACCCGTATCCCCAAACATACACCCTGGCGTCCTGGGCACTTTGGTATCTGGGCTCCGATGTCCTCCAACATCTCTCTTGAGTCTGTGCACCCCAAATTCTTGGCATCCACCTGGAGCTTGCAGATTGCAGTGCCTTTGTTCATCTCTATCAGCAATTCCCATCTGGCCCTCCAAGGGACCCGGCCTAGCGCACTCTTCAGTTACCCCTCTTCTAGAAAGCCTTTTCCAGACTTTCCTTCCCTCCTCCATGGCCAGAGGAGCACGACCTTGCGATGTTCATAGACAGAGATCGGGATGGGGGCTTAAGCCAGCTCTTCTCACTCCCTGATGCTCTCTCCCCTCCCGACCCTGACCCCCCCCCCCCCTTAGGCCATTTACAAGATGGTTTCGTCCGTGATGAAGATGCCTGAGGACGAATCGACCCCGGAAAAGAGGACTGAGAAAATCTTCCGCCAAATGGACACAAACAATGACGGTGAGTGTCGGGGATGGGCGGTTTCCCTTCTTCCCTCTCCCGCACCACCTGCCTGGCTTCGCGGCCGCCTTCTCCCCCTCACCAACAGCCCTCCCTTTCGCCCCGCAGGCAAGCTGTCCCTGGAGGAGTTCATCCGCGGGGCCAAAAGCGACCCATCGATCGTGCGCCTGCTGCAGTGCGACCCCAGCAGCGCCTCCCAGTTCTGAGCTGGGGAGGAACCAGCTCGCTGCCTCCCTGCCTTCACCAGCCCTCCGGCCCTCCGCTTCCTCTCCCTCGTGTCTATCCAGGCTGGGGGCCAGACTGGGGACCCCCTTCTGGGGTCTGAACTGTGGGGGGGGGGGCCTCTGGAGAAGCGAACCCTGCAAGGAAGGGGCTTTAGCAAGACAGCCGTTAGCACCCACGGCCCTAGAGACAGAATCTCCCTTAGAGGGACCGAGATGACTCTGGTTTGGTCTGTCCCCGTTTTGTATTCGTTATTCAGACAGCTGGATCACCTTCCACCCACCCACAGCCCCGAGGCCCTTCCACAACGCGGGGGTTGAGGGAGGTTCCCCTCGGGTGGCCCTCAGCCTGGAGGGAGGTGGGGAGGTGAAGAGTCTTTTGGTTTGGTGGGGAGACATGGAGGATTCCTGGGCTGTGGGGCTTTGAGGAAATTCCCTGATCTACTTCCCTGCAGAAGAACGGTTCCTGTCCCAGCTCTTGCTGACTGGAGGCCATGGTTAAAAAAAGATCTCCCAGGATTCCAATTGGGGGTCCCCAAACCCAGCCTGCCTCTTAGCATTTGAATGACCACAGATTTAACCCCTCTGTATTCTGTATTTCACCCTCCCTCCCTCACACATGCAGAACACACACACACACACACACACACACACACACACACACACACACACACACGAGCAGAGTCCCTCCACAGCATTCTGTGTGGGAAAGAAGCGCAGGCCCCTGGCAAAGCCCCCACTTCCCTCTGCATGCAGCACACGGAGCATCTCTGTTCTTTTTAATAACTTCAAAATAAAGTCTTGTTTCAGTGCGGAGTGCTGGGTGGCCAGGGAGAACATTCAAAGCCTTCTCCCAGGTCCCCAGGGGTCCACTGAGCCCTCTTCGGCTTGTTCTGGGGGATCCTGGATCCAACTAGGCTTCCATGGCTCCCTGGGCCCTGGTCA
The DNA here is from genome assembly GCA_902168405.1 of Peromyscus aztecus. Lineage (NCBI taxonomy): Eukaryota > Metazoa > Chordata > Mammalia > Rodentia > Cricetidae > Peromyscus > Peromyscus aztecus. The sequence continues at coordinate 23,158 of CABHPQ010168718.1, forward strand.
GTGCAGGCTTTATCACACGTCCAGGCTTGGTCATAACTTCAGTAGCCGCGGCCCCCTCGAGGTATCAGATGGTCAGCTGCACAGAGCTGGTGCAGCTCAGCAGGTCATGGCCGTCCAGGGGCTCTGGGTTCGTTTGCATCTGCAGACACAGAAACCTGTTTGTTTCCCTGGGTCTATACTGGGCTCTCTATCTCCAGGACATCCCCAAACTGGAGGCAGGGAGGACTAGGGGCTTCTGGAGCATGGGAGAGGATATCACTATCACTCAAGACAGGCCAGACCCCCGAGTGTCTCCTGTTTAAGCACCCCAAACTCTTGCTTCCCAAGAGTGGGAGAGCCAAACATAGCTGTGTGACCTAGCTGGTAGATCTGGTCTCTCTGGACTTGGGAGCCCTTTGGTGGTGGTGAGCAAACTTTCGCCCCGGTTATCTGAGGCCCTCTTCAGAGGCGGGTGGGGCTGACCAGCTAGGGATCCCAGCAGGGACTTCCCAGGACTATGGAGGGGACTCACCGTGTGGTGGCAGCTTTTCCCCCACCAGGGCCTCAGTTCCAGCAGCCGACGCACGAGCTGGGCGCAGCGCACAGCAGACACACTCTCGGCCACACAGAACATGAGAGAGATGGCCCAGAGGCACAGGCTAGAGCTCTAAGGGTACAGAGGCCCAAGCATCTACTTAGCGGTGCAGGTGGATTCCAAGAGCCCTTCCCAGCCCCCTCCCAAGGCTGAGGCACTCACGTAAATTCGAGTGGGGTCAAAAGGACAGTCGGGTGCCAGTGTTGGGAGTTCAGGGCTGTCGTAAGTACAGGCTGCCAGTAGTGCCTGGCCCTGGGTGGCAAAAGTCACTGCGATGGATGCCAGGAGTCCAAGGGCGCAGGCCAGAGAGACGAGCGCACAGGCCACACTCAAGCTAAACACGGTCCAGCGCTAGGTATGGAGAGCACTGGTCAGTGCTTGGCCCCAAGGGGGCTACTGACCCAGCCCACAGTCCCATCTGAGGAAATGCCACATACCAGGGGGGTGCTGGGAAGGTAGCGGGACAAGATGACAGCTGCAATTCCCGAGATGATGACCTGTGGGGACGTGTGAATCAGCCTGGACGGTAATGCTGGAGCAGAGAGAGCTCGTGGGGTCAGACCCACACTCGGATAAAGGTCCACCGATGTCTTATTACTGCACTCCCACCCTGTGTGTCACTCACTGCCTACAACCTTCCAGGGCTCCCCACTGCCTAAAGCTGTGCATCTCCAACAGGGTCCTGTGCATTCTGTTTGCAGGCACATGCCAGGGGCTAGGCCTTGGGACACACGAGGCATCGCTCCTCGGGATGGAAAAGACTTTGGAAGAAACCCATTCCACTAACAAGGAACTAAAACTAAAATGATATTAAACCAGGAGTCGGGCATAGTGACATGTCTATATTCCCAGCACTGAGGAGGTGGACTCAGCAGCCATATGAGGCGGGCACGGAAGGAGGCCAGCCCAGGGTCACCATCTTAGACAGACAGGACACATTATGAACAGGACTCAGAATCTCTAAGAGGGGGCTGAGGATGGAACTCGGGAATAGAACGCTTGCCTAGCATCTGTGAAGTCGGGATTCAATCTCCAGTACCACAAAAGACAAAGGAGCATCTGAAGTTATCCCGGGCTCTTGATGACCTATTCCTGCCCTCTCTAGTCTATCCTGGGCCACTGTCTTCCCTCATCACATTGGATATGGGTACCTAATCATAGCTGTTTGCGGCTACCCACAGACCATCCCCTCCAAGAACACCTTCCTGCTCCTGCATCCTAATGCCCCTCGACCCCCAGAGACAGGACCTCCACTGTTCAGCCCAGTGGCTGCCCCCCTCCCCATCACTAGCTCCATTTTTCCTATCTACCTTGATAAGTTCACTCTCTGTAATGGACACCTATGGCAGTAATGTTAATTCACTGTGCAACCACAACGAGGTGCCTCAACATCTCTGGGCTCAGTTCTCTCTGCTGGATGACCTCACAGGAAGGCATCCCATCAGCAGGAAGTGGGGTGAATCCCCCCCAGGCATGGGCAGCTGAGGATTTCCTGGGGAAAGGAAAGCCATAGTGAAGTGGTCCAGCCCAGAGCCTCCTGACCCTGGGCTGGCCACCTCCAGTGGCTTCTTCATATGGCTGCTGAGCAAAACAGACACTGATTGGGACATAGGACAGCACTGTTCCTGCTGTTTGTTGGAGCGTCTACAGGTCAGAGCCCGGATTACCACACCCAGAAGCCAGCAGGCAGAGACCAGCACACAGAGAGAAATCCCTTAGCCAGGAGTCAGCAGGTCTCCCGGAGTTGAGGAGATTATCTCCAAGTCTGCAGCTGCCTTAGCCGACATGCAGAGAAGAGGTTTCTAAACTAGGCTTTTTCGTTATACATCCATCAAAGGGGCGGGTGTCCAGGTAGCATATGGCTGCTGCTTATCCAGTAGTTCATGTAGATCCATTCTAGCGCTAAACTCCCGCCTAATTGTTTGGCTCAGTGTCTCTAGAGCAGATCTCAGCCGTTCCCAGCTCCAGACATTTGCACCTGCCACAGTCGGAACATGGAATGCCACCCTGGCATGCCTTTCTGCCTGCTAGCCCCAACATGCCACATACCTGGGTTGATAATTACAGTCCATTGGGAACTCCTACTCATCCATTAATACCCAGCTCAGAGGTCTCCACTTCCCTGAAACCTTTTTGGATCCTCCCTAGCTAAGCGGATGTTCATTCCTACCCTATCACCACGCCATGGATATTTGTCACAGCCGTTCACTCTAGCCGTGTGCCAGGCCCTAAGTTAAACACCTTCTGTGGATGACCTCAGCTACCCACTAGGAACCTCTGCAGTCCGGCTACACTCTCACCACCCCATTTTACAGAACTGAGGCAGAGAGAGTTTGCGTGCCTGCCCGGTTGGTAGACGGTTACTAGGGTTAGTGCTTGGGACTCTGGTTGAGACCGAGTCCCTCCCTCCTGACGGCCTCGCAGCCAGGCCGTACCACAATGGCAGAGGTGACGGAGAGGATGTCCACCACGCAGTACTGTAGGACCACGGCGTCGCTGGTGGCAGCCACGAAGCGCAGCATGGTGCCATGGAGTACAGCCGCTGCGATGAAGCTGACGTGACCCAGCACGACCAGCACCAGCCCCGTCTTCATCAGCACCTTCCGGAACTCCCCCACATTCAGGCCACCTGTGGGGACACATGTCGGGGTCACAGTGAGGCTCTTCCTGCCGGGCAGAGGAGGAAACCCAGGCTTTGGGTCATCCGAGAGATCCCTAAAACTAAAACTTCACAGTTGGTTTTTGAAAGTCCTCGGATTCTAAGGTTGGGAAAACACACAGGTGGCACACAAAGCTGTTCCTGTTAACTACTGAATTGTGACTAGCAGGGATCCAACATGATCCTCCCACTGAGCCATCCATCCATCCATCCATCCATCCATCCATCCATCCATCCATCCATTCATTCATTCATCTGTCCCATACATAGAAGTTTCCTGGGTGCCTGCTTCTCAGACACTAGGGTACCTACAAGTCCAACAGGTACTGTCCAGGCCTCAAGGAGCCCACAGTGTACCGGGCAGGAGACAGGCCCTGCTCAGTAGGCAGTGCAGGAGTGGAGCCTGGTACACATGGTACTTAACACACAGCTGCTGAACGAAACCTGTTGAGAGCCGTAAAGTCTCCACTTCTCTCCTGGAGAGGAAAAGAGACCTTGTCTCTCAGTGTGGACAAGGTCCATGGGTGGACGGGAAAGTCCCTGGGGATTCTTAGTGCACAGGCTGCTAAATTGAGGCTGGGACTAGAAGGGAGATTGGCAACAAATACAATTTCGGAGTGGCCAAGTGCCAAGTTCTACCACATCCGAAGAGCAGGAAGTCCCTCCTCCCGCTCTGAGCTGCTCTCTCCCACAACACCTCCCATTGCTGATAACCCTGCCTCATGACTGCCTAGACCCTCAGGTCCCCTCAGGTTAGCCAGCTCTGAAACAGGAGAGTGGTCGACCCTCCCAACCTTCCCAATGGCTCTGACTTTGGGATCCCTGCTAAACCTCAGTTTCCCCACAGTGGAAGAGAGGTTTGACTCTGTTCCCTTTATGTTGCTGAATGAAGGCAAGAAACGGATGTGGGGAGAATCATTAAGCTGGACGTTCTCTGGGCAATTGATTGCGGGAGCCCTGGAGTGGTGACTCATAATCCTCGTATTCAGGAGACTGAGGCAGGAGGATTCCTGCCAATTCAGGGCTAGTATAGGTTACAGAGTGAGTCTCTCTCTCTCTCTCTCTCTCTCTCTCTCTCTCTCTCTCTCTCT
>CABHPQ010168719.1:0-42219 GCA_902168405.1 Peromyscus aztecus
GGGGCTTCTGCTGGAGTTGTCAATATTTATTATTTTTAAAGAATCACAGATTACTTAATATTTTTTAAAAAGTTGCGAGCAAGTTGTTTTCTTTTTGAAGATTTAATAAGGTGTTTTCAAACAAACAAATATTTTACAATCTGTAACATGATCTGTTTTGCATATGTACATAATGAAAAATTGGGTACAATCAAGCTGATTTATATATCGTTGATATCACACATTTCTGATTGCTTAGAATATTTAAGATAAATTTCAATTTACAACATTGTATATATTAGCTCTTTGCAACTCATTCCACTTATCTAAAGTTTTGAAATACCGCCATTTCTTTCTTTTTCTAGCTTTCTATCCTAGCAGGCACATTCTATACTCTGATTTTATGAACTTTTAGTTTCCACACTTAAATAAGGTCATGCAGAGTTTGCTTTAATGAATCTTGCTAATTCCAAGAGCCTACTGTCTTATAGTTGATCCATATTGTTGCAAAAGGGAGAATATTTTTCTTTAAGGCTGAATAATAATCTGTTGTTATATATACCATGCCTTCTTTATCCATTCATCTATCAGGAGATATTTCCATTGTTTTTATATCTGGGTCACTGAAGCTACAGTGAAGTTGGAAATACCGATATCTCTTGATCAAAATTACATAAGACTTATAAAACGTGAGTTGAAATATGAATAGGAAGAAAGTATGCATTTTGGTTTATTCCTTATCATAAAAATTCCTTAGGTGATGTTTATTTTGAATAAATGAATTTATTATTATATACATTAGTTCTGTTATATTTAAATATCAAATATGATAATGGTGAATAAAGTGGCATAAAATATTCTGTTGGTGCTCTTTGGTAGTAGGTCTTTAACTTGGCTACTCTTAACAGCTAAAGGAATTTTGACAGTTAAGTAATCCCTTCACCACTTAAGTACAACAGGGTTTTATTATTAAGTACGCTGCCTGGAAATGGTGTACTTTTTTCATGCACACTATAAACAGTTTTGTTAGATTCGTAATCCTGCTTGTCAGATTTGTTCACTGTTTGATATTAATCAGTAGGTTTATAAAAGGTGCAGTGCTGGACAGAAATGAACAGAAAATACATTATGAATAATGTGTCCATAAATCATAGAGAGTCATACATCTCTAACTCTGAGGTGTACAGAATATTTTGACATTTCGTGGGTGGTTTGATAGCTTGTTACTAATCCTGAAGTTTAATAGTGGAAGCTACTGTCTGTTCCCTGACTAGAATTGGCTAGCCCAGTACAGATTTATTAAGCATTCAAGAGACTCTTTGCTTTTAATGTTTGTTTTTTTTTCCTTTTTTGTAAATCACTTTTAGGATTACAGAAAGACTGAGCAGAAGGTGCAGATATTTCCTAAGTACCCCTCCCCCAGGCATGTGTAGTAGCCTCAGTTATGAATATATAATGCCTGAGTGGTGTATTCATCACAGCTTATAAATTACATTCTCATGTCATTATCACCAAAGTCCATACTTTACATTAGGGTTCTCTCTTAGTGTTGCAAATTCTATGGGTTTGGTAAATTTTATAATTCCGTGTATCCATCATTAGTTTATAGATGATATTGTCATTGCCCCAAGAATTCTCTGTGCTGTGCCCACTCATTTCCTCTCCCTTCCTATTCCATTGGGAAGCCAATGGTCTTTTCATGGTTTTTGTAGTTTGCTTCTCCAGAATGTCATAAAATTGGAGTCATCTACTCTGTAGCATTTTTAGATCCTCTTCTCTCACTTAGTATTTCACATTAATTTTTCTCCTTGTCTTTTCAGGGCTTGAAATTTCATATAACTCTAAATTCCTATGTATGAATTAAATCAGTTTATCCATTCATCTACTTAAGTATATTTTGGTTACTTCAAAATTTTGACACTCACGAATAAAGCTTCTTGAAGCATTCACGTACATTCTTTTTATGTTTGTATAGAAACATTTTCAACTCCTTTGGGTGGGTGCCATGGAGTACAATGGTAGTGCAAATAGAAAAAAATGTGTTGATATCTGTAGGGAACTGCCAAACTTTCTTCTAAAGCTGCTATACCATTTGCCTTTGAACAGTGTGGGTGAGGGCTCCTGTAATCTTACATCCTATCAGCATTTGTTGTTGCTGGGGTTTGAGGCTGCTGCTATCTTAGTGGATATGGACAGGTATCTGATTGCTGGTAATGTTTAGCCTTTTAAAAAAGTGTATTAGTCTACAATATCTATAATAAAAATTCTATGAGTATGTCAGGACATATAGAATAGAAAATCATGAGCATTTAGATCACATGCATTTTCATCTATCATCTTTCTGTATTTTAGCAAATATTCAGTTGTTACTTTACCACTGTATAATCAGATGTTTTGTCTACGAGAATATGAGTTGTTTCTCTAACTCAGAATACTGAAAATGATTTGGGGGTAGTTTAAAGATATTTTAGGAACTCCAGGGTTTGAATATGTATCCAGAGGGCTATTATGAGGGGCCATCAAATTAATGACTAGTCAGCGTAATATGTGGAAGAATAACCATGATAGTAAGGTGTTATTCCTGGATGGACACAAAGGCTTTGCAACAAGATCTTCATCTCTCAAACAGATAGATTAGAGAAATGAATATATGTTGTCCAAAAGCAACTCTGCTTAAAATGCAATTTGGTTTAACCCTGCTGCTTTCCACCTTCTTAGACCTCACTGTGGCCATTATTCCTTAATCTCACAGTTTCAAGGAGCTGGCAAACTTTAGTACAGTTTCCATGTGTGCTAACTTCTCCTAATTGGGTAAGAATATGATTTAATTCTGAATTGTTCTCTTGTTTTTATCCTCTCTTTGTCTTCTTTCTTATTTTCTAATTCTCAATGCTTTATTTGCTGGGTATTTTCTCCACAGATGTCACAGTGTGGTGTCCTTGGCCACATCTCAGTCACTGCTGGGGAACAGTGTTGGACCTGGAAAGATAAGAAAACAAACAAGAGAAGAACTAATAATTCTGTTCTTTCTAAAACATAGTAAGTAGAAAATGTGTAATTATGAGTGAATCCATAGCAGGGCTGAATTTCTCTTAACACATTTTGTCTGTTTTGAGAGAGAGGTCTTACATAACTCAGGCTAGTCTTTAACTCGTGAGTTCAGCCTCTAGAGTACTGTAATTAGTTGTGTCTTTCAATCCATTTAGTATCTATCATAATCCATGAATTACAATCTCTCTGGTAGGAAGGCAATGTAGCATTGGAGAACTCTACTTATGAGATATGATTTAATATTTCTTTTTTTTAACCTTTCTTTTTATTTGAGCATTCATGAAAGTGGAGATAAGCATATAGTGTCCGAGGATCTGTTAAGATACAGAGTTGCACAAAGATGCGAACTTGGAAGCAGTGCTTGAGAAACTTACATCGTAAGGTAAATATGGACTATGGAAGCAGAGTGTGTTCTCAAACTGTGGAGTCATCATGATGCCAATGGGGCTGGAAAGCTTGGCCTCTAGTCATAGTATCCAACACAAGGGCATCCATGAAGACTTCCTAGTCACACCCAACAGGCAGTAAAGACAGACTTGTTCATGCTGTGGAAAAGTTATCCCAGCTTACAAAGTATGGATTTAGGGACGTCAAGGCTCAAAGCCAATGACCAACGAAATTAGTCCTATATGGGAAAGAACAGGACAAGTAACAGAAAGATGGCGAAAGTGGATTTACTGAGTTCCCATGGAGGCTTAAGGTCTTTTGGACACACAGGAGTTTGTTAAGAGCTAAGTTAGAGACAGTCATGCTAGAATCTAAAGCTGAGGCTAGCTGAAGGCATAGAGACCCAAGGAAAGAGGAACTGAATGCTAACAATCTGGAAGTCAGAGGTTTCATATAACATGAAAAACTTCTGTGAAAATACCCATCACACCAAACTATAGTTAATATTTGATGAGTTTCTCATGTTCTAGACAATGGGTTAGGGCACAATGTGATTTTCATTTGATCCTAACAATAGCTTCATGACTTTGCTATCCCATTTTTCCTGAAAGTAACAGAGGCAGAGGGAGACAAAGTAAGAGTGACACTTTCAGTCTATGGCTGAACTTAGAACACAACTAAACTTAGAACACAGCACCCAAATGGTATCTAGCCTAGGGATATGGGTTTATACTTTTATAAGAACCCAAGAGGCTTTGGATACATGTAGACCAAGATCCTGCTTATATATACTGTCACAAAATTACACCAACCAATCTATTGTAATTTATTTTTTAAAGTAGAGACCTGAAGTTTTTATCATGGGTCACTTTGTCCTGAGACTTTTTATAAATGGAGCTCAAAATTGTATCCCTTTTAGCTATGAAGCCTTCCTGCTTTAAAGACTAAGGATTTAACCTAATTATCTGCTTAGTGACACACATGCTTTGTAAGAAACTTTCTGAAGCTTGAATTTAGAGTCTTCTGGATCTTGTTGGTCTCAAGGGACAATGACTCAGATGTGCTGTGAGTTGGTTCAGGAAAAGGACGAAGCACAGATATCCATAGAAGGCCATGGCCAAACCAGCTAACACACTGACCACAAGTTCAGAATGGCGAGAATTACAAATTGATGCTCAACAGAACGATATACATTCTCTCCTATTTTTCAATCATTCCTTGTCTATCTTAATTCCTCATATTCTTCTTTTTACCCTCGTTTGACAAAGCCAGAAATGACAAAGATTAAGAAATGGCAGCTTTCAGTTATGAAGTAGCAGAGCTGGAGATGAACACAGGCAGTTTAAAAGTGACCCCTATAGTCTCAGTTCTCTGTCAGCCTGTGCTCCTCACTGCCTGTCACTTCAGAGAGCTACTTTCCTCTCATAAAATTCAGAATTTTCTGTCTTACTCGTTTGGTGACTGGGAAACTGGAACTTTTCCTTCAAAATGGCAAATTGAAGAGATATGCTTTGCTTATAGGTGAGCACACCCTTTCTCCAGAGCTACATATGGGCGGAGCTTTAGGTTATGTTCATAGGAAGCACATTCATATATATGAAATAAATTATGGACTGGTTCAAATATGTACAATTCAATGTTTAACAAAAAGCGTTGGTGGTACAGTCATGAATCTGTAGGTTTGCACATTTCAGTGACAATATGGAAAACTCTAAATCAGCTGGTTGATTCATTTTCTGCATCATAGTCCAAAATTTAAAGATGGCTTACTTTGATTTAAATGTGTATAAGGTCTAAGGCATCTTGCTGTACTTAGGACTGTGTTACCTGCCATTCTTCTCAAACTACTGTCTACATGATTGTCCTATGGTTCCACAAAGAATTCCTAGATGACATTTATCTGCCTCCATTTTTGGATTGATGATTTCATTAAAAGCCATTCTCCCATCATCATTTTGCTGTCCCTGCTTTAATGTGGTCAGTAGAGTTCATTAGATGTATGTGTTAATGGCATCAGCTGGGTTCAGGTTTCACTACAGCTGAACCTCTCTATTGTTAATCACTTAGCTAACATATGTCAATATCATAGTACCTAATGACACTCTCTTTAGTGAGTTCCTTTATATCCCTTTATCTGCCCCTCTGAAAGACCAGAAAAGCATCGATTGTCACTGTGAACTGAGAAGTGGTGAGTATACTGGTGGCCTCCTCTCACTTGGACAACAACTTTCTACTTGGTTTAGAACCTTTCAGCTTGCTCAGCCTTTTTCAGTGATCTTTTTATTTTTCACTCCTTCTCTCTCCCTCTCAGGTAAGTGCTGTTTTCACATGTGAAACTCAGGGGCTCACAAGTCCGAGAGAGGAGAGATTTTTTTTTTTTTATATCTTTCTACTCCACAGTCACATCCAACATTTTTTATCTTGGAGTGGTATAGCTCAGAGTAATCTTTGTTTGCTTTTAACAGTATCATCACTCCCTGGGGACACTGAGCAAGTCCAAGACTGAGTGGGAAAATTTTTGAGATCTGTTCAGGATGTATATTGCTCTTTGGAATTTTTGGGACACTGAGATACTTTTGATCTTCATATCTTATATTTGGTGTCCTTTGATATCCGAGAGTTTAATAAAAGTCACCATCTAACCTCCCATTCTCCTTCTGTTCTTTTTTTAGTCTGCAAAGAGAAAAATGAGGGCCTAATATTGAGGGGCTGCTGGCTTTGGGGTGTGTGGTGGGCACAGCAGAGTGTGATGGCAAAGAGTAATTCTGCTTCAAGGAGGACACTGCGCAATTTTTTAAACTTAATAGGATTAGTCATGGGAACTATTTTTAGCAGAAGTTCAACTTTATCCATGTATTTTAATGTGGGAAAATTGTGTCCTTTTCCCTCTGCTAATGTTTGATGTATTCCAGCCCTCCTGTGAGTGTGTTTGAGTATCTTAGGGGATCTGGAGTGGAGGAGAACTTCCTCTCGGATTCTCTCTGTTTTCTTTCGGGAAAATGACATTCCAAAGCTGTTTCACTTTCTGACAGGAAGTGGAGCCTTGCCAAAAATGATTAAAGTCCAAGAAAGCATAACAGCCCAAAAGCCGCCGCAGATCTTTAGGAGCCCGAGTTTGACATTGTGTCAAACAAACATGAAATATTGTTTAATAAATTTGAATAATACAGATAGGGAGAAATCATTCTTGGCTTATAGCAGTAGTGCTTTGCATTGGGTATGGAAAAGACTACCTACTTCTAATAAATTGAAATTAATATGTGAATACTCTTGTGTAAAGTTATCCCAGCCTGTAACTTCCTCTGTTATATTAGTTACGTGTGAGAAACAGCAACAACAAAAAAACTTGTTTGAATTATGTGTAAGTTTATGTTTATATATAGTGTTTAAGGAAACAACTTTGGTAGCATGATCTACCCTTCTTACAGTAGATAGTTTTTAAGAAAACGTGAAATGTATTCAGTGAATTCACTGATAAATTCACTTCTGCTAAAAGAATTTTATTAAAAGGGGCTGGACAATAATTCAAACTTAAGTTGATTCTGGAAAAATAAAGCACTAAAAATTGATGTAATTTCGCTAATGATTTCTCTGCCCAAGATAATTATGCAGCTCCTCTATCAAATAAAGCTAAGCAAGAAAAAAATTCCTACAAGTTTCTTTTAATAAAAAAAATTACCACTTCTTTAAAAAAATTTGAGGAAAAAACTTTAAAATACTAGTTTTATAACATACCTGAAGACTCAATTATTACACACACACAAAAAAACTACTTTTGGTTTTACTCTTCCAGGTGTCTATTTTAAATGCATGTTTTAATGAAAAGGATTCAGTGATTTCTGTACTCATAGACACTCAACAGACCCCACAATTCATGACCACTTCTTAGACATGTTAAATTGATTAGAGAAGTCATTCAGTGTCATTGGGCACCATTTGTCACTTCATAAACAGCTACAGTGTGCTGCCTCCAAATGCAGAAGGACCGCCAAATAAATCACATCAAACAGTGGGAGTAGATGCTATCCTTTCATCTATAATTGGTACAGCCCTCTCCTGTCACATTTGCTCATTCTTATGATTCTAGTGTGGATTGACAGACAGGGAAAGGGCAGCATCTGTCAAAGGCATTCAGAGAGTGTATGTTCGGGTGATGTACCTGCTAATAGATATCCATCATAATATTACATTAATGTCACCATGCATCAAACATACAACTTACCCATCTAGGTATCTGATGCTACACCCATAAGGATCTGTTCCCACAGGAAATAAGCTCTTAGCTTTGACAGGAAATTGATAGATGTCAAAGCAAAAACATGATTTACAGATACACAGGAAAGTGAATCTACACTGCATGTACCATTCCAGTGTGTGTAATTGTAAAGATACAAAGCTTAATTTCAGACATTGTAATCAATATATGCAATATATTTTTGCTAATTTCAAAACACAATTCATTTTAAAGGAATTCTTTTCTTATTAAACTAAAAGTAGTCACTGTTGCAATTAATGCTTGGTATTATGTCCTAGATTAAGACTTTAATGAAAATCTGCCTTCTTGGAGGTCAAAACTCTTTCACCCTGTAATATCTATGTGTTTGTGTGCGTGTATTCATATATACATGCATACACAGAGGCTTCTGTATATATTATGCAATACAGTCACACCAACATTAAAAATTAACATAAATTAATGAAGACAATATACTTTCATAATGTCAAGTCTTTAAACACTGTAGACTCTGGGGAAATAGAAATGGCCTATGGTTGTTGCTGAAATGTCTCTAACACACTGTGATCTACTCTGTGAAGATATTTGTATCCACTTGACTAACTGGAAACTCTTATATTGGAGAAGCTTTGTTATATTTTCCTATTTGTCATGACTTTTGCATACACTATCTCATTCCATTTGCATAGAAGGGTGGTTATTTTTATTCCCATTTTGTAGACTAGGAAATGGAGGTACCAAGAAGATAATACACACAATATTGGCCCTTAAAGTAAAGAGCCTGTGGTGGTGAGGCTAGACTTGTTTAGCACCAAATCACTTTGCACGGTGTATCCTTACACAAATGTCTGAGAAGCGAACACAGTAATGGTGCCAGGGAAGCCCGCAGCGGGTCTGCAAATGCACTGCCGTCCCCCGATGGTGCATTTCTAGATTCTGGGTGCAGAGATGGCGTACTCGGAAAGCCTCTGATTACAGTACTCTTGTCTTCTCCCTGGTCTGACTCGTGGAGCCCTGTAGAAGGAAAGCAGATAAGTGACGGGCTGCTTGGGGGAGAGCAAGTGAAACTGGGCGTGGCCAATACAGAAACAAGTTGTTCAAATAAATGGTTCCTGTGGTACTATTTCACTAGCTGAAGTCTACTTCCTTCCTTCCTTCCTCCCTTCCTCCTTACCGCCCTCCCTCTTTCCCTCTCTCTTCCCTCCCTCCCTTCCTTTCTTTGCCTTCTAAAAAGAAAATAAATCCTTGGAGGGAAATGTGGGAACCTGCTCAAAACTGGCAAATGGAAGTTACAAACAATGGCGAGAACTCTACAAACATTATGCTTTGTTCTCCTGGGGGATCTTATTTCCTACAAATGGCTAGATTCAACCAGAGACTTTAAAAGATGAGGAGCAGTAAAAATGAGTGGCTGCAACCTTTTCTGAAAGATTTATTAATAGGAAGCAATTGCTTGCTTTTCCTATTGGTTGATCCCTTTAGGTTTCATCAGACATATATGTTTTGTGAAATCTAATTTTTAAAAGTATAATGAATCTGTTGTTCTTTATCTAGTGTATAGTTAAAAAGCAAAGCAAATTCATTTGAAAACAAGTTTAGGTAAATAAACAGCACAGAGTGATTCTAGGTATTTCACCTAAGCTGTGGGGGGGAAAAAGTCTCCTTTGATTGCTAAACAACACAGAATGGACCAGCAGCTTGCATGGGATGGGGCTCATTGTCAGCAAATGTTGGGGAAAGGTCAATGGTTAATTAAATAATCCATCACTTCAGGATAGAGAGTAGTTTTCAACTTTGACAATCAGTGACAGAAATATTCAAAGGTCAAAAACTGAGTTACAATATATTCCAGTTTGTTCTCCATTATGAAGATGTGACTTGCTACAGGGAGTAGAGGATGAAAAAAGTCACATTCTTCTAGAAACATAGCTCCCCATGAAATTTGGGATTATTTACTGATTTGAGTGGTGAGATTATTTTGGAGTCATAGACTTATTTTAATTTTTATACTCTTTGCAAATATTCACCTTTGGACAATAAACACTTTGTCCCCACTCTTAAAAAGCTATGTGATGAGGGTACGGTGGGGTTGTAGGGGAATTTTCTTTTTTGAGAATTACTGTCCCCACAGCTTGGTGATTTCAAGCAGTTCTTTGCATTATGAGAGAACCATGTGAACACAGTACTTCACACTGCTGTCTTTTCTCTTTCCTTACTGGGTAACGCGTCTCTATCCAGGAATATTCTTCTATAAATTAGAAGTCCATACATTGACTTGATGTATCCCTTAGTTAGGGTTGGTTTCTTCATTATCATTTTCATGCACTATTATTTAATTTAATCTATTTTTTTCTTTCTACCTCTCTTCTTTATTCCTTCTTCCTGCCCCACACTGCCATTTTGTCATTGATTCATCCTGAGTGTTCAAATCTCAAGTATTTAGGTTTCTTCCTCCGTGTGTGTGTGTGTGTGTGTGTGTGTGTGTGTGTGTGTGTGTGTGTGTTGTACGTTGACAAAAAATACATTTCATCTATTTCAATCTTTCCACCAGCCTTTTCCCTTTACCTCTTGGGGCCAAATACAGAACACTGACAGTGAAAAGAGGTGCACCAGAACAACTGCTTTCCAGGAAACCATAAATCAAGTGTGATTAAAATAATTGACAACAATTGAAAGGAAGCATGATCCTGCACTTGGATCCTTCTTTTTGCATGTGAGAAGGAAACTGGTCACCAGTTGAGATCACCACAGGTTTCGGGAAGAGAATGGTTGATTTGAATAGAAAAACAAAGCTTCTTCTCACTGTCCCTTGAGAAGGCAGGGCAAGGCAGGGTTCAGCCAGTGATATTATATGGCTGTGTTACTCTGTTGAAATGTTCATTTATATGGCTTTGAAAGGAGGGGAATTTGACCCGTGAGTGTGCACTGCTGTTTCCCCTCACTGTCTGGGTGATCGTGGCTATTCCAAGCATGGTCAAGTGTTATATGATTATTTTATCTCTTACTGTAAAGCGCTTTGAGAGACTTTGTATGAGAGGCAATATAAAAATAAATTGAATTGAACCATGGCTTCACCTTCCCACGTTTTAGTGCAGAAACCTTCAGAGCAAAAAGTGCAACGCTAGATTAAAGGACAAGATTAAGACTATGTCAGGAAAATGACCAGCCAGCTCTAGAGATCCCAGAGAGAGAGAGAGAGAGAGAGAGAGAGAGAGAGAGAGAGAGAGAGTTTGTGCACTGTGATTTGTGGTTTCATTTTTAAGTTCCTCTGTAATTTTAGAAACAATGGCTGTATTTTCATAAAGTTTCATATTTTGAGTCATAAGAAATTCAGAATCAATTTTAAGTCCAAGTATTTCTGCAAAACAATACTTGTTAATTATATAAACATCTCATTTACAGGACACATTACTGTGCATTAAAAGTTGCGAGGTCAGCCTATAAAGGCAAAGGTCAGAATCACATCATCCGACTTTCAGAATCCATAATTGTGATAATTTTTCTTCTAAAATGAAATAATCTTGGCTCAGAGTAATAGGTTTTTCTTGTAGAAATACAATTTTGCATTTGGTGCCACTGCTTCAATACATTATTTTAATAAATGACTCTTGGTTCACCAGAAGTGTTGTATTTCGACAGTATCAGCCAACCTTTTCATTTGTTTGAGCAGGAAAAATAGGTGCCAAAGTAGAGCTGTTCTGAGGAACATCTCAGGAGTGTTTATGAAAACTGTGTTACAGTTACATTTATTAGAGCTAAAGCGTGGCTCTAATTTCTCATGCAGAAGTCTAGGGAGGTGAGTAATGTCTAAATGCCAGTGTTTCAGATTCAGAGTTAACAATGTGATTGTAAATATGAAAATAGCAACATAGACTGTAATTTGACAAAAGGAATCAGAAATTCGTTGCTATCTAGAAATATGGATATGCTTGCTGTCATGCCATGATGTTTCTCTTAAAAGCAAGCTGCAGAATGGAATTATGTCTGTCCCCAAGTCCTCTGACAATGGGATCTATTCTTTTTATTATTCAATTACATGAATTAGTGGTTAGCTTTGGGGGAGCTGCTCTCTCCTTCCTTTGCTCTTATTCCTTGTAATATGGAGCTTTCCTTGCTCTCTCCGTTTCTTTGCCCATCTGTATGGTCGTTATCAGCCCACAAAAGGCCAGCTTGATTTTTGCAATTGGGATCCCTTTGCTAAATTATCAAAATACAGAAAACAAATCTTCATCTGCCGAGAATGTTGCTTATGAGACTGCAGAGAGGTCTTTCTTCTGTAGATTTGTTGTGTATTATTCCTTTTCATCTAAAGCTCTCAACAATATTTTTGCATAGTGAGTCAGGTTCTCCCAGGTATCCTGGGGATATTTGGGAATATTATTGTCTCTAGGCAGTACATGATTCCTCTGGGGCTTGAGAAAATAATGATCCTTCAAAGGTGCTTATTATCTTAGGATGGCATGGAGACACACAGTTACTCATTTCTGCATTCATTCTGCTTTGCGGGGCAAAATGCTGTGTTTCAGAGAAAGAGAACCACCCCCTAACCCAGAATTAAGATAACAAATGTGTGCATGTGCACATAAAATACACACATACATATATGCAAAGCATTTCTTCTTTCAAATGGTTCCATTCTTAGACAATATGGTTTAAAGATAGAATTAACAAGAGAGCTCAGCGAAACAGCAAAAGAGAGAGATGTATTTTCCAATTTGTTAAATTATAGGGTCTAACATCTCAATCTTACTTCCTTTCTTCATATGGTATTTATTTTCTCTTTAAACCATGACTCTGTATTGAAATGTATTCATCAGCAGATAAAGTTACCACCTAGCACTCATCATAGATAACCTCTTGTCTTCACTTTTCCCTCTGCTGCATATGTTTCCTATGTACCAGGACAAGACCATCAACTTTTGCTCAGGTATGGCAGAGTCTTCTGGCCTTTGAACTTCCATTCAGGCTGATCTAAGGCTAAACACCAGACACCTGCATCCTCTTTGAGTATTAAGAATCTATTTACTTGCAAGTTCTTCCCCTTCCAGGTGGCAGGGATGAGCCTGTTTTGTCTTGTAATTAAGACATATGTCACATCCTGTGTACATGGTGGCCATGACAATTAAGTAAAGGTGCAGGCTTGACAATGCCCATCAGATGTTCTGATGTTGCTTAAATGATTTGCTTCTTCACTATGAGCCAGGAGCCCTTTGTCTTTGTGATTTTTCATTCTCTGATCTTACAAACATATTAAATATCTTTTTCTTTCGCTTTTGATTCCTGAGGAAACTATAAGCATTAGTTATATTTTTATGACTACATCCATATTTGGGTAGCATTGATCTGTGGTAACTTAATATTTATTAAAATGGCTTATCCTAGATTTTCAAATGTTCTAGAATATGTTCTTAGACAACATGCATTCTTAGACAAATACCTTTGAAATTCATTCAGTTCACCCTTTGTTCTTCCTAGAATGTACTCATCCTGATAGCTGTTTCTGGTTGCTACCTTCGGACCAGGGCATGATGTTTAAAAATGTTGATGCTGATTTTTGTTTCTATATAATTTTCTTACAGTATAATCCGAAGGTGCACTGGTACATGCCAAGAAGGATTCAACTTGTTGAGTCTTCTAGCATCGCAAGTCCTACACTAACTGCTCCATTTGTCAGGCTTGTAGTTGATCTGTGTATTTCCCGAGTGCTGTCATGAGCAGTAGGTTCAGAAAGCCTAATATGGGGCACTTTACTACAGGTGGTTTCCCTGATTCTAAATGCATTATTCTTACAAAGAGGAAGAAAGCAGTGATTAAAATAGGTCACTTTAGTATTGCCATTTACTAGTTAATTGTACACAAAGAAACATGCACATATTAACATGTAAGATGAAAAACTTCTGAAGGTATGGTTGGCCCTTTAACAAAATCCAAAGCTGGTTGAGACAAACCTGTGCTCATTAACAAGACCTGACATACTCCTAAAGATGCTATGCAGAGATTCACGTGTTTTTCTGTGTTACATAAACTTCATGTTTGATGTGTACTAAAAACCTGGGAGTAGAAAAAAAAGAAAAAGAAAACACAAAAGTTGCTTCCTTTTGTCTAATTTTGTTTGTTTATCTACACTCCTTTTTCCTCCCTCAAGGGGAGCTTGGTCTCTAGAACGTGTGTAGGGAGCTTAACTTTTGTATTGGCAGCTTAGTGTTCAGCACAGAAACCACATGCCACAAAGCACAGGGGAGATGAGGAGAATCCTCATGATCCATCTTTAGATTGGGATCGCATGGCTCTACAGAAGCCTGCCTTGCAGCTAGTCATTTTAGGCTTAAACACTGGCCAGACTGCATTTCCCCCAAATTGCACTGACTTTTACTTTTGCCAATCAAACCCACAAGTTTAAAAATACTTGAAAGAAAAACAGCACCGGATCCTTCCAGAAAGCCATTAGCCTTATATTCCGAAGCAAGGAGACAGATTAAAAAAAAAATGTATAGATAGAGGTAAAGTTCTCTTCTTGGGTCAAGGGTTTTCAAGCCATCACATATCTTAATGAAAACCAACTTAGTATAAATTGGACCATTGTCTTATAGGCATCCAAGTATAATGAGTTCTATTGTGACAGATTAAATGGGGGTGCATGCTGCTTGATGGCGAGTCTGCATTTCTTCATCTGAGGATGCTTGTGCTTCAAGGAATATCAACTTCTACTGTAGCATTCATGTTTTGACTGCTTCTTAACTATAAAACCTAACATTGTTGTGGCAGCTGCACCATGCAAGTGGTGGCTGGAAGAATACTGCTCTCAGTGAGGGAGATTTATGACTTCCCCATAAGGGTAGGAATAGCTGCTTATTTACTTTTAGTTTTCCTTCCAGAGTGCTATATTTTAATGACACAAGGGAAGATAACAACATATTATAACAAGGAGGTTCTCTAACTCTGAAAATACAAACAAAATACTTCTTATGAAAAATCTGTCTTAATGGGATACAAATTCCTTTTTTTTTTTTCTTCAGTGAGACAGCCCACAAAGGTAAAGATCTTATATCTTGTAAATTCTTTGGGCTCAACTTTTGCATTTTGCACAAAGGCATTGGACGGGCTAGAAGGGAAGGCTAATGAAGGGAGGATGATGAGGAGAGAGAAGAGAAGGGCATAGAGCAAACTAAAAGCTGTTTAAATAAGTTGTAATCATGAGGGAACTTGGTTCACTGGAAGCTTAACATTCAACTGCAGGGCTCTTGGAAGCACATGACACACGTTGTAGTAGATAAAAAAATAAACAACAACAACAACACCAAAAACAAAGACAGAAAGTAGAAAAAGTCTGATCGTTTTTTCTCTTGCTCTCTGTACAGTCTTGAACAAACAAACTGGTGACAGATGGGCAGAATTCAGAGCTCTTGGCAGTTTGCATCAGATCTGATAAGCATTCAGATCTATTGAGACAGAGCTGAAAATCACACGAAGACACACTTTTCCAGAAAAGTGACATTAGGTGGTTGTTTCAGATGGGTTGAAAGTATTGCTGAAAGTTTGTGACATGCTTAGGAGACTTTATGATTGACGTCAGGCAATACAGGGGTGCTCGGTGTGCTTTCAGTAGTATTCATCGCATTCTTTAGGACAGAGAAAAATTCACTCTTTGGTCACTGCTCAAAGTGTGGTGATATTTTAATTGTGCTGAAATGTGATTTTATTTGTATGTTAATAAATAAAATTTGCCTGGAGATCAGAGGTCACATAGCCATAAACAGAAGTCAGGCAGTGGTAGCACACGCCCTTAATCTGATCACATGGCAGGCAGAGTCTCTGTGTGTTCAAGGACACAGCCAAGCGTGGTGACACATGCCTTTAATCCCAGGACCAACCATAGAGACCTGGAGGTCTGTATAGACAGGCAGTGATGAGGAAGTGATGTGGCTGGGCTTAGAGCCAATGAGAGGTCAGAACAGGAAAGCAATAAAAGCGTAGGTTAGGCAGGAAGAAGCTCTCTCTGGGGAAGCGACAGCGGTGAGGTGGTAAGATAAGGTAGTTGTGGCTCTTCGCTAGTTCTCTGATCTCTTTGGCTGTTACCTCTGTATTTGGCTCTGTGTCCTTATTTAATAAGACTGTTTAGAAATTCATCTACACCAAAGGTCTGAACTCTTGCATGAATTTGTATCCTCCTTTCAGTTTCTTGTTCAGAGAGTGGTATGCTTAAAATGGTATTTTAATTATTTTTTATTTCTACACTGATAGATCTGTAAAATTAGCAAATATGAGTTTTCTACAGTATATGTGGTTTAAGAGAACATGTTTTGATCTTTTAATTATCAGAGAAGTTTTTCATAGCTCTGGAAATTTTATCACATACGAATTAGAAAATGAACTGACAATTTAAAAGTCAGGAAGTAAACTGATCAAGCCACGTACCTGGACTTACAGATAATGAAAAGACAACTCTTGGTCTTCCTTCTCCTTTGCTGTGTAATCCCACAGCAACTTTGTTACTATCTGAAGATTATCTTTGGTATTGAGTTTATACTAGAGTGTTATCTGAGAATTGTTTTTTATTCTTCAGCTGCAGGGAAGCCATCTTTACATTAAACATTTCTCAAACTACAACCCATGAAAAGTTCATAGCTGTACTTTTTTTTTTTTAAATGAATTTCCCCTGTGTCTGCCTTTTTTAATTAAATAGATAATCTGGGGTACATGAGTATTCCTGTCGTAATTGCCTACAACTGACTAGCACACAGGCTTTTATGAGTTAAAAATCACCAGCTTTAGTGAATATAGAAATAACTGATTTTGCTGATAGTTCTCAAATTATTTCATTACAAAGCTGAATCAGTTCACTTGGTTGTCCACTATGAAAACATAACACATGAAAGTACAAAAATGATTAGGTCCCTACAGCCTACACTAGATTAAATTAGATAGATTTTGTTGTTGGGGGTGTATTTACCCATGTTTATGGTCTTATTTCCTTAATGCAGTAGGCTATTTTTATTGGAAAATATCTAACAACAATTTGAGGGCCATAAGATGGCTCTCAGTGGGTGAAGTCACCTGCCACCAAACCTGATGACCTGAGTTCAGCCCTGGGACTCTCCTGGTGTAAGGAAAGAATTGACTCCTCCCGGTTGTGTCCTCTAACCTGACATGTGTGTCAAGGCATGTGCACATGTGAGTGTGCACACAGAAAGACACACATGAGAAAAGTAAATAAATGTAAAAATTATTTTATAAAGAACATGTGTAAAGCTTCAAGATGAGCTTTTCAACAGTACAACCATCCTGTGCTGCCTTTGTACTGCCCTCCAATACCATGTCCACACCCCAATTTCTCACCAACCAATCTGCAACATCAAACCGTTTCTACTAATTGATATTTTACTAGAGTTCATTCTAAAGAGTTTGGACACAAGGTTTTTATTTTTTCAGGTGTTTTCTAAAGGAATCTTCAGCTCACAAGTGTACTTACAAATGCTAATTTAAAGGGGTTTATTCATGTGAAGAAAAACCTATAAAATGCAGAAGTTTGCATCTTTCCATCCCATATTTTAATGGCAAATGTTTTGATAACTGACAGCACTCATCAAAAGAAATTTTTCTTTAAGTGATACAGACAAGAAAACTTCTATTGAGGTGAAATACCGGTATTAGAATAAGGCTGGAACTACATTTAAGGTATATTTTTGTCTGGCATTTAACTGTATTTTATCATAAAATTGTTCCCATCAACAGAAGAAAATTTGTCACACCTTTGTTGCTGTATGTAGTTGGTTGTTTTTACTCTTTACTCTTTCGGGGGGGGGGGGGGGGGCTGCCACCCAGCTCCCAAATACATACACATAGAGAGGCTTATTCTTTCTTTTGAATGCCTGGCTTTAGTGTGGCTCATTTCCAGACAGCTTTTCTGAAATGAAATTATCCCATCTCTTTTGCCTCGGGGCTTTTACCTTTCTCTACTTCTGTATATCTTTTCTTTCCTTCTTATTCCGAGTCTGGCTATGTAGCTGGGTGGCTGGCCCCTCCTTCTCTCTCTCATTGATCTCTCTTCCCAGATTTCTCCTCCGATATATTATCTCTGCCTGCCAGCCCTGCCTATCCTTTCTCCTGCCTTGCTGTTGGCTGCTCAGCTCTTTATTAGACCAATAGGTGTTTTAGACAGGCAAAGTAACATAGCTTCACAGAGTTAAACAAATGCAAGATAAAAGAATGCAATACATCTTTGCATCATTAAAGCGAATATTTCACATTAATACATATTAAAAGTTACAGATACTTCATACTAGTTATTGCAGCCAGCTCAGTTCCACAGCCCATGTAAATATGCATTTAATACAAACAAAATACACACAGAGAAACCACAAACAGCCCAGCAAGGAAAAGAACCAATAAAAAGCTCATTTGGGTTTGCAATGGTATAGTTTTGTTTTAAGACTGGGTCTTGCTGGCCTTGAAGAAAGGATCCTCCTGCCATAGACTCCTAAGCAGTTGGTATTAAATACATGTACCACCACCTTGGGCTCTGTTACTGGTGTTAGTTAAGATTAATTAAATGTCTATGCAGGAGTGACATTAGAATGTCACCTTATTTATCAGCATTGATTGGGTGTTATTGTGATTATTGTTACCATCATTAAAGTTATACAGAGGCACCTTCAAATAATAGGTGCTGTGGGGACCTGAAAGAGAATGGTCCCATAAGCTCATATACTTGAATATTTGGTCTCCAGTTGGTAGAACTATTTGAGAAGGATTAAGATGTCCGACCTTGTTGGAGGATGTTTGTTACTGGGGACAAGTTTTGAAGTTTCAAAGGACCCGCATCATGCTGATTGTCTTTATCTTACCTCATGCTTGTGGTTGAAGAAGCAAGCTCTCAGCTACTACTCCCATGCCATACCTGCCTGACAGCTGCCATGTTCTCAGCATGATGGTTATAGACTCTAACCCTCTGAAACTATAAGCCCAAAATAAACTCTTCTACAAGTTTCCTTGGCCATGGTTTCTCATTGGAGCAATGGAAAACTATTGCCCATGGTTTCTCATTGGAGCAATGGAAAACTAATTACCCCTTGCAGTTATCTCCTATCTAAAGAACTGGCCTGTCAAGAACCACTAGTGGTTGTGATGAAGTTCCTCTGTGGGTCTAAAGACCAGGAGAAGTTGGAAGCTACACTTATGGAAGAAATAGTTAGGTTAGAGAGGCTGATCATCCCATAGGTGAGATATTAATCATAACAGCAGTGTTTCTCCTCTGGGCCTTACAGTCTCAGCACCAGGGCTTTTAAAACATCTGGCTGGCAAGCCAGGACCCAGACTCATTACAGAAATGCCATGGCCTCCATATTTTTAGACATTTCCACATGGGAGCCATGTGTAAATGAAGTAGCATACGCTCTGAAGTTTTAAATCCCACATACCAACTTTTTTTTTTTTTTTTAGAAAAAATGCTTTTAAAGTTGAGATGAGGCAAATTGCCATAAAAGGCACATTAAGAAGAGCGTTGTGAACAGGGTGCTTAACTGACCCAGTGTTATCTTTCATTGCCCTTTCTTATATGGATGAATAAAGACAGATAGTAGTTAATTGCTCTTTAGCTAGATCAAGGTCAGTCTTTTGTGCTGAAGTCTTAGAACTGGGTTAAACAGGAAGACATTGCTTGTATCACTGTTCTTAACCTTGACTAGGGTCATTTAATGCAGTTTCCTAAATGTAGTTGCTCATGACAATCACCTGAAGAGTAATTTAAAACATAGATTTCCAAGCTTGCTTCAAAAGATTTTGATTTGGTGGGCTTAAAGTGGAGCCAAGAAATCTGAGTTATTTAAAAATGTTACAGATAATCCTAATGATGTCATTATCATTTATTATGTGTAGCTAAGCAAGGGACTAATTGGAGTAAAACTGATGCTCGTGTTAGTAATCAGAAAATGTTGACACAATAAGATAAAAACAGTAGCTAATTGTTTCCCTTCTGACATCTAATTTATTAAATAGACATGCCTTGGTCATGTCTTACCTGAGAGAATATTAGTTTTTCTATCTCCTGTTTGGAACGTTGACATCACTGATCACTAGTGGTATCAAATATTGTGAATACCTTGTTACTGTGAGAGCCTCTCTTTTGTTTAGGAATTTTAAGTACCTTAATAGATAATTAATGATCCTAGCAATCCTTTAGCATAATAAATATAACTTCTATTTCTGAAGTTAGGAATCAGAAGCCACAGTGGTTAAATAATTCCATTAAAATTATACAGCAGATGAAAATAATGATACCTGAATTAGAAGCCAAGTCTCTGCAATTCCAAACAAGTTTATTTTCTGAACTTCCAAACTCCAATAAGTACAACTGCTAACAAGAATTAGTGGCACATAAAAAGAGCTTAACTCAGATTCAGCTATTTTTAGATATATTCATTTAAAGAAATGTGTTAATTAGCTTTCATTACTATAACAAAATACCTGAAGCTGCATAATTTATTTAAAAAGAAGTTGACTTAGCTCATAGTTCAAGAGACTCAAGGGAATACTATTCATATTCTGATCCTGTCTCTTGGGGCCACCCTGTGTCCTGACATAAAAGTCTCTTTTTAAGGAAAAACTCAACCCCTTCCTCTCTCTCCTTTTGCTTTTCCTCCCACGGGGTGTGCACCTCTCTCTCTCTCTCTCTCTCTCTCTCTCTCTCTCTCTCTCTCTCTCTTCCTCTTTCTCTCTCTGTCTCCCTCTTTCTGTCTTTCTGCCTTTTCATCTCTCTATTATAATAAACTCTCCACTTGGATGCATCCTCTGGGTGGAGTATCACTGTCTGCTGCCATGCCCCGAATGGTGTGCATCTGCCCAGCATGTTTCCCTGAAGGCACGGGATACTCTGGAGCGGGGGTGGGGGTGGGGGGGTGCATAATAAATCATAACAAACACATCTGGGATTGGTGCTCTTTTGAGTAGGATTTGAGGGTAGAACAAGAGATGACAGGTCAGGAGACATGAGAAGAAGCTCACGAGTGTATTTCTTTTGGCTTTAGAAGAGCTGGAAGTATTCCTTCATGGATATTGCATCCTGGTGACTTCATCTAATCCTGATCTCCTCCCCAAGGCTCACATGTAAACATTACTAGGTGACTTATTTTTGTAAGAAATTAATACATCCTAACATATGACCCCTTGTGGGATACACTCAAATGGTACTCAAACCATAGAGGGAGGAGGGGAAGAGAGAGAGAGAGAGAGAGAGAGAGAGAGAGAGAGAGAGAGAGAGGAGAGAGCGTGTTTTATGATAATGAATGAGCTGTGGGTGTCAAATTCCTGTTGGGCCCCCAGAGAAGCTTCTAAACCCCATGCTCATAGGCGTCCCAACTTTGCAATGACTTAGAAGATCCTAGTAAATTCCTCTGTGATGACTACCTGACTCACTGAATAAGGTATTTCAAATGATCACTGATTAAGTCCTTAAGAAACAGTCTTCTAAATTCTCAGACAAGTTTGGAGTTGACCTGGGGCAGGGGTGGGCTCCCAAAGAATCTCTATGTCTCCATACATTTAACACAACGGAAACCAGTGACATCTAAAACAGGAAGTACTCTCTGAAGGATAAGCAGGAGCTTTGCTACCTTTGTTTCCTGTGCTTTTTCGGGATATTAAGGGCAGGCTTGGTTTGTGGCCTTAAGGTACAAATGTCCTGTGGGACATCAAATGACATTTCCCAAGCCTGTCAGAATGTAAGAGCTCCAGATCATTGCCATCTGTGTCAGCTCATAGTCTGACGTCTGGATGGTTCTCAGTAGGCGTTTGTGGGAAGAAGAAAGAGACAGGATGAAGACACTGGAAATAGGGAAATGAGCTGTTATTTGTTTTGTTTTGTTTTTTCCCAAACCAAATTCTATACTCAGTGTAAAGAGAGTCATTTAAGCCTGGCTTCTTTCACTTAGTACAGTACTTCCCAACCTTTCTAATGCTACAACCCTTTAATACCGTCATTTTGCTACTGTTATGAATTGTAATGAAAATATTGGATGTGTAGGCTATCTGATATGTGACTCCCAAAGGGGTCATGGCCCACTGGTTGAGAACTACTTATTTCAGCCCCTCATGGTCCTAATCCCTGGTTCCTCAAAGGAGTATTCCAGTGAATTCAAGTATGTGGAAATTAAGGACTATCTTGAAAATACTTTCAGTGTAAGAGACAAAATATATCTTCTACTCTGATTTTTGACTATCAGATTAGGAAAACTAATCCCCCAAAGGGAGAGGTGAGTAAGAGGGGAGTGCCAGCTTCCCTGCTCAGTATAGCTTTCTTGTTCAATAGGGCACACACAGGAAAACAAGCTCCCGCAGTGCACAAGATACACTTGCAGAGATTCGAAAACGCACTCTTTACCGGATAGCATAGCTTAGAGTACTCCGTCAAGCTAACAGCACCATAATACTATGTTCCCAGGAGCATATACTCTACTATAGTGGAAAGTTAGCAATTTTATAAGGAAAAGTAGTTTGAAATGAGATTTTTGTTCACATTTAGAATCATTACTGGCTACAACCCACTCCCCACATTATTACGAGAATAACCATAATAAATCATGATAATTAACATCACAGTTTATTTTAGGGAAGTGGAATCAGGGACACTTCATACTACTCAAACTATAATTCTTCCCATTAAACTATAAAATCACTTATAAGCAATTTATAAATTTATAAACACATAAAACCACATCCTTAACAAAGTGTACAACTACGCTATACTGTTCCAAAGAGTTGCAGTCAAGTTTAAAGCAGCAGCCCTTGATTTATACTTTTTAATTCTATATCTTGGTGGACACAAGTGTTGCAGTTTCATGGGTTTATAATGCATCTCTTTTCATTTTGCTGAATCATCTGACAGCCTTATTCAATCTTCATCCTGTTGATTAAAAGGCAGTGTCCAAAAGAATTCGTGAAAGAGATTCCAGGTGCCTATTAACACAAACTCCCAAGTAGCTGGTGTCTGTCAAGACTGCAGATTATTCTAGAAATGAGGCATCTTAAGGGAATGTTAATGGATTCTGTCTTTTGTGAAAAGGGAGAAATATGAGTGATGGTTGGATAATATTATATTATTGAGAAAACCAATATATTGTTTGTATTTCATGCTAAGTAAATGATGGGATAATATATTTCCAGTACTATTCTTCCCAAATAGATATTTAGCAGATATCTGAAGGGCTTTATATTTTACTGCTATCCTTGCCAGTCTAAGAAGCGTTTATCTTGGAACATTTTGTTCCATTCTGTTACAGCTAGGAATTCCATGTAATACACACACAACTCAAATCTGTACAATTGACACATTTATCCGGGACCTTAAACACCTATAAGTGCTAGCAACACCAAGGGATAGCTGTTGTCATTGTTGAATTTGGATTTTCTGTAATAAAATGAGATTTGAAATTGTCTATAAATGTAACAAACATTCTAATAGTGTGAATAAATTTGAATGACAATGCCAATCTGATAATGGCTGTAAGTTTGACTAGTGAAATTCTCAATGACACTTTGAATCTGGGTGCACAGATCCCCAAGAGATGTGAAGAAAAAAATTATTACTTTCTTTTCACTGTTATTTTAATTATTATTTGGCCTTCTGCATTTAAAAATTCACTTAGAAATTACAGATTTCCATTTGTCTTGTTTCAGTTTGTTACAAAACTCCAGACCATTAGGTTGGCTTGTCAAAATACAGTAATTGGGGAAATAAAATTTTAGTTTTCTCCTTGAAGTCCCACCAGAACAGTGGCTTTAATTTCTCAATTCACAAAATTCTTGAGTTTTCTCTGACTAAATGGACCCCAGGGATTGAGTCATTGTGGTGAGGGACATGCTGTTCCTGAATAGTTAGCCTGGTCAATCAGAACTTCTCTGGAGCTTACCTTGTGACAGTCACAGTCAGCTCAGTCACAATTGAGAGTCACCACTAGGTAGGAGGGCTGATGCTGCCTCCTGAATTACAAAACTGGAAGGTTCAAAGTCTTAGTAATCACGAAAAGGGAAGTGTTGGAGCATTCATTATAATTCAGAGGCTACAGGCAAAGGTCGAAAATTAAAATAGAAGAGTTAATTTACATATTTAAAATGTTCTTAATCATGTGATTTGTTTTGGACTTGAAAAGATTGTAACATTTAGTGTTAAGAAAAGCCTATCTTGGAGAATGCTTACCAAAGCCTTAAGAATCTAAGGATGAGTACTTTAGTACTTTTGCTGAGAATTCTGATTGCTACTCTGTATCTTTGTGTGTGTGTGTGTGTGTGTGTGTGTGTGTGTGTATTACTGATTCTTGATTCCAGTCATTAATAATCTTTATTAAAGGTTTTTGTTTGTTTGTTTGTTTGTTTTTGGTTTTTCGAGACAGGGTTTCTCTGTGTAGCTTTGCACCTTTCCTGGAACTCACTCTATAGACCAAACTGGCCTTGAACTCACAGAAATCCACCTGTCTCTGCCTCCCGAGTGCTGGGATTAAAGGCATGTGCCACCACTGCCCGGCTAAAGTTTTAAAAACCATTCATAATAATTCACTCTTTTCCCTAGTAAAATTCTGTTTCTCTATTGGAAATCTACCATCTTTAGTGCATTTTTAAAGTAATGGTAACTAAACTTTTATTTGTTTAATTTTTAAGTTTTTATTTTATTTAGACTTTTATTATTTTTATATTAATATTTGTGTGTGTGTATGAATGATGTGCATGTGAGTGCAGTTTTTATGGATGCCAGAAGAAGTTGATGGATTCCCCTGGAATCTTGGTTATAGGTGGTTGTAAGCTGTGTGATATAGGTTCTGGGGACCAAATTCAGGTCCTCTGCAAGAGCAGCATATGCTTTTAACTGCTGGCCATCTCTCCAACCCCAAACCTAAAACAATAAATAAAGCATGAATGTAATTGTATTACATATGTGAAAATTAAACTCAAGGTAGTGTAACTATCACAGGACAAGGCAGTTTCCATCACTAGTAATATCAACAAAGAAAACAAAAGTGTGATTCTTCAGTATCACTAAGAAACAGCTTTACACGTAGGTGAATGTGGCACATCTTTGGCAACAATTAGGTGACATCTAGCCTTTTTGGAGAGACTTGGCAATTTGATATCTTCAATTTTATTTCACATAGTAGAATAATATTTCTCGCTTATTGTATGTTATCCCATCTCACCTAATTTGAACACGTATGGCTTCATTTGATGTTTGTTCTTTTGCCTTTGGTTTCATTTTAAAGTGCTGGTGATAGAACCCAGGGCCTTACCCGTGCCAGGTGATCACTCTGCCACTCAGCTAGAGACCCAATTCCAGATTTGTATGACTTAAAAGCAACTGATTGTACATAATTTTGCCTTGTATGCTAGAAATGATTATTCTTATTTTCAAGTCATGGTAACTTGCAAAGCATAATCATAGCATTAATACTAGATTAACATGCTTAACGTGTCCTGAATAATTCAAATAAAGACTTAAAAACAGTTTTGATAATTGAGTCTTTTAGTTATAGCATTCATAAACTTTAATGCTTTCTAAAAAAAACACTACCATGCATGAAACCATATATGCAGGTTTAATCTATTGTAAAGCATAATTAAGAAAAATTAGGCTGACGCATAAAGCATTGTTTCTTGATCCTTCTCTGTGTCTTTAGTTATGACTTCATAGAATGAAAATTATCATGCTGGGCAGATACGACTTTAAGTTAAAAAAGGAAGTCTCATGTTTCCAGTACTTTGAGTGAAAGTAGAAAAATCCAGTCTCAAAACTTATCAGAAGTACATCATTAAAAACATGTGTTGTGTTTACCTTGCACTGAAATGACACTAGTCATTAGGAGTGACTTCAAAGAAATAAGGTGGCCAGAGAAACTGAGATAATGGTATATTACTATGTAGTTCCTTCCAGAAGTTAGCTAATCTCTTCTGCAAGTGGAAGAGAATAAGAACTGTCCCCAGTGACTAAGAAATGATGTGGTACAGTTATTCCAGCCTTAGTTTGATTCAGGAATTCAGGCTCTTTCCTAACAGCCTAGTAGTCCATAATACTATAAAGAACCTTGCTCATTTTATATTTTGATTTCATGTTTAGTGTAGCAGACTGGCCACCTCTACCACCATCTCATTGCTTCAAATATCTGTGTTCTGTGATAACAATGTGTTCCTTTTCTGACAGTGATTGTGGGTCCCCTAAACTGAGATTTCCCTCTGATCAGACTAGCTTCTCTTGTGAGTTCATCTTTGCACCAATACTTTCCATGTAGAATGAGTGATGACTGGTTTAATGATGACTCACAGGAAGAGCTTCATTCAGATCAATCAATCTTCCACGCATTGCCAAAAGCTAACTCAAGATGCTTTCACAACATTTGTTATAAAAACTTACAAAGCATTCTCTATAAAACAGTCCCATTGTTTTAACTTACTAGCACTTTAAATATTGGACATCTATATATCAATCTCGTTTCCTGCCAAAGGTCAGGGAATAGTGTGGAAGAGGGGTAAGAAAGAAAGTAAGAGTTGGTGTGGTCAAGCCCTAAGACACTTTGGTCCATATATATATATATATATATATGTATATGTATATGTATATGTATATGTGTATATATATACATATATATATAATTTTAATCTTTTAATCACATAAATCACATTTGACTTTTAAAAAGATTCCCTGTCATGCATTAAGCTGAATTAAATACAGAAATGTACTTTTCTTAGTGTGTGCATTGCACATTTATTCTCTGTATTCCTTGTTAGAAGATATTTCCTGCTATTAGAGAGACTCTTCGACATACTTAATTCTGGGTAAGCCCTGCATAATAACCCTGCTTAGGAAGCATCGGTTCCTCTAAAGTGCCCACTTGCCCCACTGTGCTCTTTTCTAGTAATGGAGGAACGCAGCTGCTTCAGGCTGAGGTGAGTCCCTGCATATTAATTTTCCTGAATATGTTTTTTCCAGGACCCTTCTTCTTTATTGTCCCTTCTTACTTTCTCCCAGAAGTAGGCAATTTTTAACCTTTGAAAAATGAATCCCTCTGCTCAGTTTGTTTCCTGATTATAGCACGTATAGTCTGTAAATTGGGTCCAGTTTCTGTTCTGCTTCTCTAGCCTAAGTAGTGTATGATGGACCACATTTCTTAGAGAAGAAAAAAATTTGCATAAGACACTAATTGACATGAAGGCATGAAGGTCAATAAAATTAAGACATTAATAGTAAAAGATTCACAACTGAAAGCATAGGGCAATTGACAGCTTGCTGTGAAGTGGTTGGTAAGATATTAAAAGGAGCCTATTTCTTCTGAGCAGGATTGGCTATTCATTGCACAGTCCATACTATGTGAAGAAGAAAATCAGGAAATTTGCACTGCTTGTCTCTGCAAAGCAAAGTATTTATATATTCACATCAGTGAGTGGAAGTATGTGAGATACACTATAGTAATACCTCAATTTCCATAGCTTGGGTGATGTTTCCTATCACTTGTGCTGAGGATAAGTTACACCACGTATGAAGGCCCTGATCTGCATGGTCCTCACACTGATATCCAGGCTAGGGGGCAACTGTTCTCTGGAACATAGTGATGGAGGCAGAATAAGGGCATATAGAAAGACATGTGCTAGCTTGTGTCCATTGCTACTTCTATGCAGTTTATAGTTCACAGTCAAGTCCAAGGTAGCACACTCTCTCAATCTACCTAGAAAGTGCAGGGGAAGAGTTAACAGACCAAAACAACCCCCATCTTAATGAGTAAACAGTAAACAAAGTCATTGTCAAAAATGTACTAAAATAATTTTTAACCTTAAGAAACTACACATAAGTAAAATACAGAAGAAAATTTTAATATAAATATTAGTTTTATATTCTTCAAAATGCTATATAAACACAACATCCACATCCACAAGTGCACATATGTATTCATACATACACACACATACCCATGCACATACACACAGACATAAACACACGCACACATACACACACACATACACAATTTCTATATCAAAGCTTCTTGAGTGCAGTTGTATCTCCGCAGACTGGAACATCTCTGTAGCCATTTATTCCACTAACTTGCTGCTGCTTTAGAATTTTGTCTGAAGAGTTAAAGCAATCGACAAGTGGCTCCAATATTCTGGAATATAAGCAGGTTCCCATTCAGCCTACTGTCATAATGTGTAATAGAAATTTGAAGGTTTTCAGTGAATGAGGAGCTGGAAGCACAGACAAAGCTTTGACTTTACTCTCTCCTTCAAGTCTAGTGAAAATAAGTAAGATATTACAGCTGGATATAGGAGTTTCTACTGAAATGGAGTTTGGCATCTCTCTAGCAATGACATCTTTCTGATTAGGGCCTTCTGTTTTCATTAGACTTACATGGTAGGGCAGCAGAGTAGAGAAGAGCTACACACATCTTAATGGAGTTTGTTTGGTGTTGTATACACATAGGGGTGTTTTCTTATGTGAAACAGGAACTAGCTAGAACTTTGGCAGCATAGGATAAGGGGAGGCTGCAGCAGCAAGCCAGCCTGTTCATCAGGGGCTTTCATGACAGGAACGTGTGAATGCTCTCTGCATCACGTGGAAGCTTCAGAGGCCTTCTATGTCATGGGAACTGCACCCCTAAGAATCTGTTGGGCAGACAGCCAAAGGAAGGAGATGAGAGAAAGGAGAGGTCAGCCATATAGTGCATCATCCATCCACAAAAACCTCAGAGACTTGGGGGCTCAGAAAAGCCCATAAAATGATCAGATTTGGATGCCTGCCACACAGCCCTTCACCAACGTTGACACCCAAGGGAAATCCAGAAATAGCAGAGAGAAAAGCAGAGAAAGAGCAAAAGCAAGGAGTGAACACACGCAGATCAAACCACAGCCCCTTTCTCATCACAGGATTCAAGAGACAAACCAAGATTCAGAGACGGGGTGGAAGCTACTCTATTGTGGATATGAAATTAATGCTTAGGTCTAGATTAGATGTTAAATAGGAAAGGAATCAGATGCTTGTAGGATTTTTCTTCAAAGGAAAAGGAAAGGAAAAATTATAGAGGTTGGTTAGATGGAGTGATTAATGGAAAAATTTTAGAATGTCCCTATTGAGACTTTTCCCTGTACACATCTGTCTTTTTCTTATTACAGTATTTCTCCTATAGAATTTGAAGAACATGATTCTATATAGAGTGACTGGACTTCCCTAGGCTTGACATCAACGTGGGCTGAGCTGGCCTACAAGAGAAGGAGCTCAGCCAAGGCAACCTTACATATCATAGGCCTAAAGTCAAAAGCTTAGAGATCAATAAAGTTGAAGTGTTAACCCAATATAAGAGATATGAGCAGAGCAACAGAATGAGAAGTGGGAATACCAATTTTGGCAGATGTCTCAAAGAGAAGATGGGAGCTAACCATAGAGAGATATTTCTGGACACTAGAGTGCTGTATGCTCTTTTTATCCTGAGCCCCACATCCGTAAGTGTCAAGGCTGTAGAACCAACCATCTTCAATGGCACCTGGCTAATAACTCTACCCCCTTTTTTTCTATTTTCACATAGAAATTTTATTCATTTTCTGGGACCCAGACCCTCTACAAACTTTACTTTATATCTTCTTTCTATGCTCCTCATTGGACAGCATCTCCCTGACACCAGGGTCTAGTTACAAATTTATATTTATACTTACATATTATTGTGTCCTTTTGTCTCCCATAATTGATGTGAAAAAGAGTGATGTTTGCATTTTTAATACACAGGAAGTATTTAGAAAGTATTTGTTGGGCGGATATTGCTGTGAAAATAAATTTACAACTTAGATAATTTTAAGCATTATTTTTTAAGTTGCACAGGAAGTTGCAGAGGAAATCTACATCAATAAGTTATTCATTAAGCAATCTAATTTACATATTGATGTAATAAGTGGTATGGCAAATAAGTGAAATAAATAATTCTCAATTCTCTGGGAGCAACTTATGGCCTCACCATTTTTGCAAGTTCCAGAAATGAATTGACTAGCAACACATGTAGAATGTTGTGAATGAAGAAAAGAACATACAAGAAAAGTAGAATGATATCAAGGTCCAACAAACAGGAAGAGATCAGAAGTTACTGAGTGAGTTTTTAGTGACAGTCATTCTTTTCATGATTTAGTCTGTTCTTGCTGGGAAGTGTTGACTTTCGACAAATCACTTTTCCCAGCTGCTTTTCCTCCTCCTCCTCCTCTTCCTTCTGACTTTCCCTTCCCTTTGACCTCTCTCTTCTGCTTTCTTCTCCTATTTTGTAAAAGTAGAGTACTGAAATACACAAGTGGGTACCAAGTTTAGGTGTTTGGTACTCTAAAATGAGAACATGCCTTATGAATACACTTTCCTACTTAGGGATCTATGTAAGGTATATGAAAACATCTTGCACAGATACATAGGATATGAGCATTCTACCAGCCCTCCAGTGTTCATAATTTGAAAATACTGCAGTAATATGCCAGCTTACACAGGAGGATCTTTGTAGACAAGACAGTTTGTATACAGCTCTTCTATGCTATAAAATATTTGTTCTCCTGTAAAACTTCTTTGGCTACCTAAGAGAGCAAAACATGAAAAAAGAGGGATTTGAAAATATATATATATTTTTTTGCTTTCAGGATTGATAAGTTCAGTATCTGTAGAAAAGAGTGACATAGGACACCAATGCGTTCCCCTCAAACTATTATTTGAAAAATCCTGTTTTGTTTGACTACCACCAAAGATCATGCTTCTTCCCGCACATTCTTTTTGAAGTAGGACATAGCCCAGCTTTCTGAAACTCAGCACAGAAGAACGGCGCTTGTTCTCAAGCCAATTGGAGGAGGGCAATGCTCAAGTCATCACAAATATTTTTATAAACAGAACAGCGACATTGGCAACATCATTTGATCTTTGTGCCAAGGGTGAAATTAATGTCATATGCTCACCCCAATGGCTCACTGAAAACAAGCTTTTGCAAAACACTCTTGAAAGCAGTGGTGGCCATTCCCACTTCCATTTTACCTTTTGTTAAGTCAGACTTTCCTTAAAGTGCCACTGGCTCCTGTGGGGTTAGGGATTGCAGAATAAGTAAGGCAGTTAAATCATTATTTTGATTTAGAGAGACTTGGTTCTTTGAAGAACAGAGAGGGACAAACAGTAGAAACCCTCTGAAGTTATCATTATTTTCAGGACACAAAACTGCCCCCATTCTTCCTCCATTTTTTTTATGATCAAATAAGGTGCTATAGAGATCCTGAAAATGTATTGACATGTGGGTCCTTGGAGGTTGGCAAGATTCAACTGTGGCAAACTCCTCCTGTTCTCAGTCAGGATTACTAAGCATTTATCATGTTGCTCATGACATTTCCCTGCTTACCCTTCATTGCTTCCTTATGGAGAAAAGTCTCCAATGAGCATGATGTTTCCCTAGGTCGCCCATCTTCACCGTTGGCTTGTACTGTACCAGCCCTCCTTAAGGCAAATAAAAGACTAGTGACTTTTAAGTTGGATCCACATGGTTTATGTATCCAAGTTTACCATTTTGGATTTTCTCCCAGGTCAGCAAAAGCAAATTCTCAGGGAGAAGCTGCGCATACTCATAATGAAGAAAGCATGAGTGAGGTGCTGCCCAGTCTCCTTGGTGTGCAGGGACTTCCAAAGACACACTGTTTACTGTGCAGTGTGTAAGAGCTGGTGCTAATCAATAAACAAACCTTGATGACATTCACTTCCAAATTAGGCCCATGCTCTCTGAGATGCTTTGGATGTCCATTTGTAAACTAGTTCACCCTGCAGGTGAAAAGCGGCTGCACAGTTTTCAGCCTGGGGTAACTACAAACTGAAGAATGAAGCAACTGGCATTGCATTTTTGCCTATAATACACATTGAAATGAAATGTTCACTTGCCATTTGGAGGCAACCCCTTACATAATTCTAAAGTTGGAAGAAAGATACCAATGTCATAGATTTTGTCATTTTGAAATTTCAATTAAAGGTAGCATTGGAAAAAATAAATCTCGCTAAACATCACCTTGGCAGTCACTAATGTCCGGGACTGATAACCACACTTCTTCTGCATGGCTCTTCTTAAACATTGGCAGAGCTTGGGAAGCTATTGTGGAGATGGAGGGATTCGTTGGAGGTTTAGGGGAGTTTCTTCTGAAGTCGCTCTGAATTAGCAGCTAATGGGGACCTTGCTTTGATAGCACTGTCATAATTAAGTGCAGCTGGACGAAAACCAGCCTCAAAAGGAACTCGTTTTGCTCGTCACTACTCTTGACTTGGTTAGCAGATGTTTTCAGAGTACCGTAGTAGCCGGTTTAATTTGTCTCTGTTTAATGTGAAGCAGGTAAACTTTGATTAATAAACTGGCAAGTACATGCCTTAATTTCTTTTCTGAAGTTTGCTTCTGTAACTCTTATATAGCCCATATGTCAAATCCGGAACGCACAGGGATAAACACTCGGTTTCTTTTTATATATGTCAGGCCAGCTGAAATGGAGGTGTCAGTCGGCGGTGAGCTGGCTTGTCAAATGTTCATCTTGAAAGCTGCAGCAGTATTATCGTGTGTTAGTAGGCTAGTGGAAAAGATAAACACATATGGCATATACGTACTAGGCTCCAGAGCGACAGCCCCTAAACGGTAATCACCATTGGTTTTCCAGAAGGTGTTCAATAATCTGCAGCAAATTGGATCGTTTATGAGTTTAAACATTAATTCATCTATTTAAAAAGGGTAATTTTGACATATCCTTTGCTTATAATAAATGCCTCCTCCACTTTAGCAGGCTTCCTCACCACCCACTGTGTTCAACACACTCCGACTCTGCATTCTCATTCAGTAATCCCTACCTGCCTTCCTTCCCCAGAACCCATAGTGTATCTCCCACCTAAATCATCGTTAAAGATTACTGCCCCCACTTCCTCTCTTCCTTATACCTATTAAGGATGGAGTGGTGGCATTAAAAAAAAAAAGCGGTTCAAAAAAGTTTAAACACACCTCATCTGTGCTTCCTACTGTTTCTGTCCCTGATATAATGGGACCCAGGATTCTCTGAAAAGTACAAAGCACTAAGTAGACATGCATTGCATTCATGCCAGTGTATCCTTTTACTCTGGTGTCCATGCCTGTGTCGCCAGCCTCATATTGTGATGTCTGCATTGGCTGTTAGCTGCTTAAATGCCTAGCACAGTACTGAACACTGCAAATGTCAGTGGTAGTGATGCTATCTATCCTGCCAAATATTATTGAGTTTTTAATAAATCTGGAGTTTTTTTCTAGACTCACATATGCAAATGTATATGTTTATGTCTGAGCTCATGTTCTCACCTCTCGGCTGCACAGACTTCAGATGGGTTAATGCTGGCAAAAGATGTGAAAGTAAACCATGGCAAGCTCTGGTTTTCTGTAGATAAGCACATGAAGATGTCATCTCCAGAATCATCTTACTTCCTTTTCTCTAAAGTTTCAGTTGACTTGTGCAGCCCTTACCAGCTTGGAGCTCTCTGTGTAGACCAGGCTTTCCTTGAACTTGCAGTGAACCTTGGGTTCTACCTTCAGGCTCAGGGCTTACCAATGTGTTCCACCATGGTTTGAACTCCAGTTGCTTTTTGTAAAATTGTATTTTGTGTATGCTCAGGGAAACAGGGGGAGAGTGAGCTTTCTGGTTACACAGAGTGGGTTTTAAAACCCACTGCTCTTACCTACAGACCTCTACTCCCTGACTGGTAAAATAAGGTGCAATAACAACATCTTGTGATGATTATAGATATATGTCTGAAGGTCCGGACATACAACAGTCTCTGCACATACATCACCAGAGAGAAGCATATGTCACTTCCACAGAAGAGGAAAAGCAAGCAGAAGTGTCCACCCCTGTACTCTGTGCAAAAGGGTAGAATGGCTCTCTGTGCTCCTCTTCATGATGAGTGACATCCACTGCATGTGGCAATTTGCTAATGAATATACCATTTCATGGAAAACTAACTTAAAAATGTTGAAAGGTGACTAAAATAATTGAAACTCACTTCTTTCTTACAGAAAGATACACCTACTACCAATTGTCTTTTAGCTAAAATCAATCCATCTGTAGCAGGCACTCCTAATTGGGTGATTTTTTTTTTCAAAGAAGCTTCATTAAATGCCCAGTCTCTAAAACTCTTTTGAAGTAATTGTCCTGATTCAAAGTATGAAGATAATTAGTGAAATTACATTCTTAGGTTGACATAAGGAGCAAATGTATGTTGCTACCTTTATGTAACTTTAAAATATTAAGAATTCGGTTGTGATTATTTTTTTTTTAAATTTTAGCTTTTTAAGCTCTCTCTGGTGGGAATCAATCTTTACATTTTACATGGGAGGCAGGTGTTGAGGAGATCAGTGCAGGGCAGGAGGGTGTTGAGGATATTAGACCTGGAGTCATAGAGCTATAACAGAACTACAGATCAGCCAGTTCTGAAAAAAAAATTCTTGCCAGAATTATGACCCTGGAGGAAAATCCTTCATGTGAGCAACTATCCATATTATTTCATTCCCTTTGCTAGTGACAGTGTTATCTGACAACATTTGAATGGAGGATCATATGCAATTATAAAGAGGCATGGCTTATGAACAGTGTGGTAGAGACATGCTGAAAGAGTCTGTATGATGATGAGTCTGAGAACTAAGTAAGGTGGCTATCCCATGAGAACCAGTATTTAATATCTTCTGATGACTGAATCATAATCTAGATGACAAACTATGTATCCAGTGTGCTCTTTATGGAGATTACTGGATCCATGGGGTATGGATGCCTATTTGGAGGTAGCTAAGCTTCAGTCTCATTACTTTAATGTTGAAACCAAGCAAATCTATCGTGTTGGATATGGCCTTAGCTTTGAAATTTGAGAATATTGTGCTGTATCTGGATGGAACTTCATTCTTGGTTTGCCATGTTCATTAAGGTGGTGTGAATGAGCTAAATATTGAAAAAGACAACAAAATATGTGGTTAGGTTTTTTTGTGGGCATAATGGCTTAGATAATGTGATGAGCAGTTAAAGGTGAATTAGCCTTATTTGAGTGAAATGACAGTCAAACCACCACCCTATATACTCTTTGTTGAGAAGCCAGGTCAAGAATAGATATTTCAGTTTCTGACACTTTGTCACTTTTTGTTGGTTTATTTTTGAAGCTATAATTTAATTACAACAGTCCTCCCTTCCCTTTCCTCTCCCCAAACCCTCCTATATACCCCTCCCTCCTCTCCTTCAAATCCACGGCCTCTTTGTCCATCAGTTGTTATTGTATTCATACATGTATTTTTATATACATACATATTCCCCAATACAACCTGTTCAGCCTGTATAATGTTACTCATATACATGTTTTCAGGGCTGTTTGGCACTGAACAACCCACTGGTGTGCTCTCCTCCAGGGAAAACCACCTCTCTTGTTTCCAGGTTTCTTCAGTTGCCTATAGGTTTTTGGGTATGATTGGGGCTTTGTGGGCATCTCCCCATTCAGTTTGGCATGCTCATTGGTGCTGGCTTTATTCAGGTTGTATTTGAGTAGTCATGTTTATGAGAATGTATGGCTATAGCTTCTGATGTTACCAGGAGACTCAATCTCACTTTTGTAATATATATTAAGTTTCTCAGAGTCGTGTTTCTTAGAATGTGCCTACAGAGAAATTTAGAGCCTAAAGAAGAAGGATCTCTAAAAACATTGGTATACAGAGAACTGAGGTCAAGTGTGCAAGGAATCCCAAGGGCATTGGCAAAAGTTGTTTGCTTTCTGCAGTTAAGAAGGCCTTCCCTCAGGTACTGCTGAAAGTGGAAGTCTAATGTCCACAGTGTTGAACCTGATATCTGGAAAATGAGGGACTATCACGCATGCGTGTGAGACAAAGAGACTCAGAGCATAATGGGTATCCAAGGTAGCAGCCAGATACGTGCAAAGGTAGAGAGATTCCATATGAGGTACTTATTCCAAGCAGGCAGATCTGGCCAAGGATGGCTGTTGGCAGTGTTTAGTTTGCTCTTTGTGCTCAAAAGAAAAAAAAAACCTGTTGAAATGGAAGGAGACTGGTCATGAGACCCATGAATCGTACTCACAGTAAGACTTCTGGTGAAACATGCCTGCTTTTACCACATCAGAATTCTCAGGCCATGTACTGTAAGGCTTTTCTGATCCTCCATCCTTTTGTTCTGACTTGGGGCACTTCAGGTGACTCAGGCTGGGGTGCACAAGGAGGGGCATATGGGAGGGTTTGGAGGGAGGAAAAGGAAGGGAGAAATGCTGTAATTATATTATAGTCTCAAAAAATAATTTTAAGTACACACATGCACATGCATGCATACAGAATGGACACTTCGAAGTATAGTGTCCTTTCTTTCAACCAAACGTCAAAGTTATGGTGCTAATTTAAAGGATTATTTCTTAGACTTGTATTTATTTCTGATTTTTACCCAGAATCTTCTGTGTAAAGTTCAACACAAAGGTCTGCAAAAGAAAATAGAGCAGATAATGGAAACGTATGAGTCTAGTCACTGGGTCCCTAAAAGCAGCAGTAATGTCAGAGCCTTAACTGGATCATCTGTTCTGTTTGAGGTTGGGTCTATTTTTCTTTTCTCAGAATTGTCACATGGTTGGTTTTGTTTATATTGCACTGAATAACTCACTGTGTGTGTGTGTGTGTGTGTGTGTGTGTGTGTGTGTGTGTGTGTGTCTGTATTATAATAGTTATTATTAAGCACGTGCCTTTGTTTCATCTTACAAGTATCACATTGATGATTTGAATAATACAGCCGACTGGCTTCCTCACTAAAGGTTGCTCTCATAATGGAGCAAATTTATGTACTGAAGTTCTCATTTTCCTTATTAGATAACTGAACAAAATACTGAGAAACTGCTACTAATTGAACAATCATTCTAGCTTTTGTCTATATTGAGGCTGGACAGGTTTCCTGATGTTTGCAGAAGAATTAAAATATCCACCAAGCCTTGCAACCACCTGCCTCACCCCAGTATGTTTTCATTAACTTTAACAGAATCCCTGGTCTTAAATGTGGTTTATCCTAGAATTTTAACACTCACCTTTTATAAGAATCACATATTGGAGGATGTTTTCATTTTAGCAAAAAAAAAAAGTCTGATCAAAGACAGGTCATATTGGTTCCTTCTTTGCGACAGCTGGGCAAATGGGCAAGGTTCAGATCAAATGTTTTTGCTAGAACAGAATTCAATAGGTAACAGTTGCCTGAAGCAGGGCATGAAAGAGTTAGGGGAAAGAATAATAGAAACTGGAAAACCTTTGCAAATCCACATCATATTAGGTATTTTGTGAATCAGAAGTTGAAGAAATTTCATTTATAGGAATGAGCACTAAGGCATAAATATGCTATTTCAGCAGATTGCCACCCCCCCTCCACACACACACAATCCTTTCACATCCAGTGCTGCT
Source organism: Peromyscus aztecus (assembly GCA_902168405.1). Lineage (NCBI taxonomy): Eukaryota > Metazoa > Chordata > Mammalia > Rodentia > Cricetidae > Peromyscus > Peromyscus aztecus. The sequence continues at coordinate 37,084 of CABHPQ010168719.1, forward strand.
ACTGTGGTCTGGGTCTTTACAGGAACTTTTGTATGTCTGGAACTTAAAGGAATCTTGACATTCGTGAAATCTGAGTCTTTCAGATTCATTCTCACGAAGTACATTTCTTGAGCCTTGTGGTGGTTTGAATAGGCATGGCCTCCAAAGACTCATGGGTGTGAATGCTTGGCCCATAGGAAGTGGCACTATTAGGAGGAGTGGGCTTGTTGGAGGAAGTGGTGTGTCACTGTGGGGGTGGGTTTTGAGGTCCTATATGCTCAAGCTAAGCCTGGTGTGGGACACCATTTCCTTCTACTGCCTGCAGATCAAGATGTAGAACTCTCAGCTTCTTCTCTAACACCATATCTGCCTGCACACTGCCACGCTTCTTGACATGATGATAATGGGCTAAACCTCTGAACTGTAAGCCAGCCCCAATTAAATGTTTTCCTTTATAAGAGTTGCCATGGTCATGGTGTCTCTTCACAGCAATAAAAACCCTAATTAAGACAAACCTGTTACTGGTAAGTTAAAAAAAAGGTCAAACAGAGGCTAGAGAGAAGTCTGAAAAGTTAAAAGCACCATCTCATCTTCCATATAATAAAGCTTCTGCTCCCAGCACCTACGCGATGGCTCACAACTGTGTATAACTCCAGGTCAAGGGGACCCAAGTTCTTTTTGGGGGGCCTCTGTAGCACCAGGCACACAGGCATACATGCAGACAAAACAACTATACACTTGAAATAAGAAACCAAATCCTTCAATCTAAAATAATCTAGCATATAAGCTGACACTGTTTAAACCTGACCTCTTTCAAAGGTGTTTTCTGATGTCTATGGTGCATTCATGTTCCAACCAAGCTTGGCTTTCTCCCACAAACACATTGCCTCTACATCTGTGCTTAATTGTTCCTGAAGCCTGTGCTCCAAACCTTTGCACTTCTATGGGAAGGAATTCTACTCTGGGATTTGGCCTCTGAAATAGTTCATTGATCTTATATTTTGATATTCATCTGGGATCTTCTCTCTGAATATGGGCTGAATCTAGTAACCATTTCTAATGTTCAAAGTATAGTAGCATAGATGGGATGTCACTTCTTGGATTAGATCATGTAGACTGTGACTTAGTGGGATGGTTGATATCAATTGTCAATTTGATAGGACATAAAATATGGGATGGCATACATGTGATATATTAGATTATCTCGATTAGGCTAATGCAGTCAAAAAGATCTGCTCAGTCTGGGTAGCAGCATTTCCTGGAAGGGTGCTGGACTTAATAAAAAGAAAAAGTAAGCTGAGCATCAGCATTCATCATTCTCTGCTTCCTGACTCTGGATACAATGTGATCACCTCCCTCAAATTCCTGCTGCCCTATCCATCCATCCATCCATCCATCCATCTATCATCTATCTATCATCTGTCTGTCTGTCTAACTATCTATCATCTCCTTTGCCCCTCTCATTTTCCTCCATCCCCCTTCTCCTTCTTACACTCTAAGAGGAAGCAAGTTTCTTTGTTGGGACCACTGTATGGAAAGTCCTACTGGACAAGGATCTGAGGGAGGGTATATGCCAGTGGCCAATGAGGAAATGAGGCCCCGGGTAGTAGATGAGGTGTTTCATGAGTAACTTAAAACAGAGCTTAATTTAGCAGACCTTTCCGAAGATACTGAACCCCAGCATTCTCGATGAAAATGTTTTTAGAGATATTTGGGCACAGACATCTAGTTAAGCTTCATTTGAATTGGGTGGCAGAAATCAATTCTATGAAAAGCTTGGAGTCACTATTATGAAGTCTAGATAATTAATGCAAAGTTTGGTACTGAAATTTGGCTTTAAAAAATCATAAGCCATATCCATAAAGTCTCACCAACATGACTGCTCAGACATGAGCTGAACAATGATGACACCAACTGATATGCCAAATTGGATTTGGAAAAGCCCTCAACCCTATGCAGAGTATTATAGAAAATCTGGGAGTTGGAGAGGTGGCCTTCTCCAAGGAAGAGCATATCAATTGGTTGTTCAGTGCCAAATAGTCAGTTGTGAAAACATACATACAAGTGACATTGTATGTACTGAACATGTTATAGTTAGAAATGTGTGTGTGTGTGTGTGTGTGTGTGTGTGTGTTTGTGTGTGCATACATCCAATAACAATTGATGAAAACAGAGGCCATGAATTTGAAGGACAGTGGGAAGTGAAATATGGGAGGAAATGGAAGGTAGAAGTGTTAATTAAATTATAATCTCAAGAGCAATACAAAATAGATCCCTGAGACTTTCTACCATTTCTGTCATTAGAAATGATATTTTTTAATTTAGCTGAGAACACTTGTGTGTATAATGATTCTCTGTTCTGGTGCTTACATGTGTTTAACTTTGTATTCTCTTACTTTCATTTGTAGTTACTTTTCTTCCCTACAAGACTTCATTTGTTTGGGGAGACAGAAGTTGTGCTATATTGGTATTTGAACCTTTCGTCCAGGGTAGATGACAACAAATTTTATGTAGTAGGTGCTCAGTAAATATTTGTGGAATTGAGATCAATGAATATATTCATTATACTTCAATAAACCAATGTTGTTAAATGTGAAGAATTATCATTTCCTATCTAAATACATTACAGTTCTAGTTATTTCAAGCACTAAAGGTTAATTACAGACATTGGTATTTTCTTCAGGGATATTTTATCAAGTATTCCATGATACTTAATATTCATTTGTTTCTTATTTTGAGAACTGAATTACATGAGAAATATAATTGGGATGACCTCATTGATTTAAGTACTATTTTTCTAGGTCAAAGATTAGAGTATCTTACATTTTGTTATATGGTAACATTGAGTGACTTAAATTTGAGTTACCTTATTAAAAATTTTCTACCCTGAGTCTCTCATTTAGGTGTTCTGCGTTAACTTGCCAGATTTTTCAATATGAACAATGGCTTGTATCCTGTGTGCAGTTGAGAACTCACTGGTTACTTTACAAATCTGGTACCATCTAACAGAAAGAATGGAGTTCATGGAGTAAGTACTATGCCTAAGCAACTTATTGACTGCTTAATTGTGGGTGAGTTACTTGCTTTCTATGAACATTCCACATATCATTAATATATAATTAATGGGACAATAGGCCATGGGTTGCATAATATATATTACAAAATAGTCCTCAATTACAAATTATCAATTATCAAATAAATAGTAGCTGAACATCAAATGAATCTTATTAAGATCTTTTTTCTCAATTTATAATTTATATGTTCATAGAACTCATCCTTTCCTTTTCCATAGATTGAAGAAATGCCTCTCATCATGTTTGTGATTACACAGACATAGTATTCTCATGGATGCATTTAATCCTTACCTTTATTTGATCATCAATACAACAAATTTTATTCAGTCACTAACAGAACTAAAGGACTCAAAACTATCATGTCTCTGAATTACTCATGTTTTAAGTTGCTTGAAGCAATCGGTTAACATGAGTCATTCACACTCATTGGTATTAGACATCACTTCATAAAGAGAAAGGTTGACAAAGAATCCTTAGTAATTTCCAACCTTGATTTAGTTTCTAGTTTCTAGATGTATGACCTTGGATGAGTCATTTAATTTGATTAATTATCACTTGTCTCAACTGTGAATTGGGAGGTGTAATAGTACCGCATGACACTTCTGGATTTGTTATGTGTAGTAATTGTTGTAATACTTAAACTGTTTAATATAATTTAGTTATCATGCTAGTGTGATATGCATAAATCTTGTTCAATAAATTTCATGTGTTTAGAATATAATAAGAAAGGAAGAACTTTGTAAACTGAAGCTTGTTCAGGCTGAGGAGTCCTAGAGGTAAGATGTGGCAGTGGCTTGTTCCTTTGTCTCTCTGATCTTTCAGCATTAAATCTCAATATCAGGCTCCCAGGTTTTTTATCATAAGACAATTTAAAATTTATCAGATTACATATAGCAACCTACATTTGGGGCACAAATTCACAAAAAAGCTGCTTGCCTGTGGCTCAGGTTGGAGCTACATGTGGCCAGAATCTCCACCCCATGTGGGCAAGAGTCCCTAACCTGCTGGCTAAGATTTTATTATAGCCCCTCTGCAGCAAACTGCATAGGTTTTTGGACTCCAAAGACTGTAGGAATCAGCCACTTTCACATGTTCCCCTGTGTAGAAGGAAGGCTTTTTCACTTCTTTCCTCTCCCAACGGGTTTTGGCTTTCTCTGGGCACCCTCCGCAGGCTGCTGCCACACTATCAGCTGAATCATCATTGTCAGCAGATTTGGTGAGTGAATTGGGATTTCTTTTCTTTCTTTTTTCTTTTTTCCTTTTTGGTTTTTCAAGACAAGGTTTCTCTGTGGAGTTTTGGTGCCTGTCTTGGATCTCTGTAGACCAGGCTGGCCTCGAACTCACAGAGATTCAACGGCTCTGCCTCCTGAGTGCTGGGATTAAAGGTGTGTGCCACCACTGCCTGGACAATTGGGATTTCTTAAAGGGAGGAATTAGTTAAAAGAAAGTTTTTTCCCCACATTAAAAAATGGGAAAAATTTTTACAATGGAAGTCATTTAATCTCTGTTTGACCATACATTAAACTGTCTGAAAATGGAACAATTAAATGAGAGGATATAAATGTTGATGAGGTAGATGTAATGTCAATTATGAATATTATTTGTTTGATCATTTTTGTCATTTAAAAAGTTGGTTAATATCAGTACCAAGATAAAAGTTTTAGAAAAACTTGTTAAAACAGATCACAGAGATTTCAGACACAGACAGAAGAATTTAGAGGAGAACAAATTTCAACATTGCATTATAAGATTACAGAGAAACAGCCTAAGGCTTTCAAGCAGCCAACCTTTATCTATCCAGTAACCTTACAGGAACTACCCAGTGATAGATACCCTCAATGCTGTGTAAGAACTGACTGGACTCTTGTGCAAATGTTAGATTTGAGGAGATTCAAAGAAGCAATAGTCTCATATGGGATCCACTAATCTTTTGTGAAACAGATGTTAAACTCATGGTCAACTTATAATAGATTTATCCCTCAAGACTGGAGAGATTTGGTTACAGCAGTCTAAGAAGCTGGTCCCCAATTACAATGGAGAACCTGGTGAAAAAATGAGGCTAAGACCATTAAACAGCAGAGTA
>CABHPQ010168720.1:0-14823 GCA_902168405.1 Peromyscus aztecus
CGTTAAGACAAGTAGAAAAGGGTACTTCTTGTCATGTGGTTAACTTTTTCACTGTGTTTGTTTTTAGGGATGCTTCTTACTGCCAACGAGTCCCCCAAGATGGGCATCTACTACATTCCGGTAAGAGCCAGCAGGAGCAGGCACAGGGTTTGTGTGTGAACTGGTCATGTGACAGCCTTTGGGCTCTGTGTGGCTGTGCCGCACCATAGACTCACTGTAGACTCCGCGTGCTCTGTGGCTGAGTAAATGTCTCAGCATGCTGCTGTGGGGATTGTTTTGTGCTGTCTTAGCGCAGGCTTGAGAAAACCAGTCTTCTCAGGCATGCTTTGTTGTTTGCTTTGCCGTGGAGTGTTTTATCTAGAACTTGGAGCTGTTGACTCAGCGGAGGTCTAAATCAGAACAGAGTCCAGCGTTCTTCTGTTACCTCACGGCAGGCTGTTTCTGTTAGAAGTAAGGTGCACTTGAGAGCGGCCATCTCAGATCACAATCTGTTATTATATTGTCACCCTCAAGAGTTGTTCTTTTGCACCAGGAGCTCTCTCACTTTACCGTTTGGACTGTAGAAGGAGAGAACAGAAAGATGTTTTCTTAGGAAGGCTGCCTTCGTGTAGAGCTGGTATTAGCCATTCTGAGGTCTGGGGGGAGAGGTGGGTGATGGGTCTTACAAATGGGAGGGCTTGAGAGCCATGGACCCTGACTGCTGTGGGCCACCAGTCATGGAAGGCTCCTCGGAGTAGCTCAGCTGTGTGTGGATTGGTTTTGACCGCTCCGACCGCTGCTGACCGGAATCTGATGCCACGGCACTCCGAAGTGTTTGTTCTGAGGCTGTTCAAACAGGAAGCTGCTGCCCTTCCTGCACTGTCACTGCCTCTCCCCCAGCCGCACGGCCCCCACTTGTGCCCGGGTCCCCATCTTCCCTGGTTCCCGCCGGTATCCGGTTAATAGGTACCTGCTGGCTGCATCAGCCGTGTGCCAGGCACCGTGCTGGGTGCCGGCAGCATCACATTGCACAGTCTGTCACCACTGCTCCATCCTGGGTTAGGACGGGAAGAAAGGCGGTTTGGGGTCTGGCCGTGAGCTCTAGGAGGAAGACTCTTTAAGAGTGCCTGGGAGGAGAGACCCCTCCCCCATTCGGGGCTAGGTGCCTGTGGGAAACTCAGTAAACTGCACAGTGACTTCAGGGAGAGCCCGGAGGTTGATTCTGTAGACTAGCTGGAGGGGTGGGGTGAGCCACAGGTGGAGTAGCGTTCAGCAGCAGAAAACTGCCTGTGGAGAGCTCAGGGAGAAAGACTCATGGGGCAGAGCAAGTGCCAGGCTGGGAAGGGTCTGTAAGTGTGTGTGCGAGGGGCACACGGAGCCTGGCACACCTCGAGCAGCCAAGGGAGAGCCAAGGCCACCCTTTGGAAAGGTTGTTTTTTTGTTCCAAGTGATGGGGACTTTGGGTGCAAGAGCCAGAGGGGCTGACGAAGCTAACAGTGAGAAGCGGCCCTCTTGACTCCAGCCTCTCATGGGCCCCGAGTTTCAGCTTGGTAGCTGAGGTTGAACAGGCAGCTGTGGAATGGATCCAGAGCTCGGGTGCCTGCACATGCAGGACCAGTGTGCACGGAGGTCTTGCTAGGCCGAGCTGCAGGTTGTCCTTTGCTCTCCTTCCTGACCCCGCCTTTCCCCCACTCTTGCACCAAGTCCTGTTCCTCAGCGCTGTTTGTCTGTACTTGGTGCCTGCTCTTTCCACTGCTCCTTCAAAGAGCGAGCCCCGGGCTGAAAGCTTGCCATTTACGGGAAGATTGATATCAAACTTGAGGAGCTGCATTTGGCCTCGAGAACCAGAGAAGTGTGTGTTTAGTCCATGGCGGGTGCCAAGTTTAGGAGGTCTGACCTGTGATTTGTAGGAACATCTTATAAATCAGTGCAGCTTCCCCACATCCCTGCAGGCTGTGCTGCAGCAAGGCAGCGTGGTGTTCTCTCAGCGTGTTCGTTTTTGCCCTTCCAGCTGATCCCATCTTTCCTGAACACTTGGACTCTCTGGAGACTGACACAGTCCTGAGTTTAGCTCCCCGCACCCTTGTCCATGCTAATCCTTTGAGGCCATGTGAGTCTCCTTGTCTCCATCCCGCTCTCCTTTGAGACCACGTGGGTCTCCTCGTCTCCATCCCGCTCTCCCAGTCCTTTCCTTTACCCTCTCTCAGGGAGTTCTGTTGTGTTTGTTGTCTCACTTGCTTTAGCGGCTAATTTATCAGTGGTTCCACAAACAAGGACAAGACAGCTGTCCATGCTCGGTTCTTCTCTGCAGTGTGGCTCCATCTCAGGCTAGTTCTGCGTAGTGACCACCTTTGGCAACTGTAGACTCCTGAGGGAGTCCAGCCATGAGGTCGGTACTGCACTGGAGTGTCCCTGACTTCCAAGGCTCTGCATACAGCAAGCCCCTGTACTTGCTGGCATTGCAGTCTCTGGGCTCCACAGCCAGGAGACCCTGGGTCCGAGTTGCCTGCATGTTCCGTACTGGATGTGCATGCATGTCAGAGGAAAATGTATTACCTGCCTGGGCCCGGGCTCTCTTCCCTCCCTCTAAAGGGTAGGACGCTTGGCTCAGAACCTGCCTTTCTATTTGCGTTCACTTCTGGCGGCTCATCATCCTGGTGCTTTATGACCAGCCACCAGATTCCTCTCCAGCCGGCCGTCTCCTCACCTGACAGGTGTATCCCTGTCTGCTCAGTGCTTCCACTTGGACGTCTAAACTGTACACGTGTCCATGTGCAGCCTCAGCCGCAGCCCTCCGTCTGCGCGTGGCTCCTGCGGGCTTGCCTGGAGTCATCACCTCGGCCTCTTAACCCGCTTCTTATTTTACTTTTGTCCCACGTTCAGTCTGCCCTTTTTTTTTTAAAGATGGGGGTCTTCCTGTGCCGCCCAGGCTGGCCGTGAACTTGCAGTTGACCTTACCTCAGCCTCCAGTGTTCTGGGATTACACTCATGCTCTCCTATAACTGGCTCTGCAGTCTGTTTTCCGTACATCAACTAGATTGATTTCAACAGTAAAAATACAGATGGAACAAGCATACATCAGTTCTGTAATCTGCTTAAAACTGGTCCAGAATAATGTCCTGATGCCTCACACAGTTACGATGTTCTGTATGAGAGCCAGAAAAGGCTAGAGACCAGATTCTCTGTCTCGTCTCACCCTCTTCAGAATAGATCTTGGTAAAAGCCATTTCTACTAAGAATAATCAGACCAGATTGCCAGCCAAGCCAGTCATATATTAACCAAAACCCAAGCACAAAGTTATTAGAGAGGAAATGCTTTTCTGGGTGGGTGGTGGCCTCTGGTGAGCTGGCTCGGTCTCGTTAGTTTGACTCCAGCTGGAGTGACCTAGGAAGAGGGAACCTTGATTGAGGGGTTCATTACCTTTATCCGAGGGGCCCACAGGCAAGGCTGTGGGCATTTTCTTAATCAGTTACTGATGTGGGAGGTCCACCCCACTGTGGGTGCTGCTCCCCCTGGGCAGGGGCTCCTGGATAGTGTAAGAAAGCAAGCCATGGTGGCACACACTTTCAATCCCAGCGCTTGGGAGGCACAGCAGGCAGATGGATCTCTAGGAATCCAAATCCAATCTTGTTTGCATAGTGAGTTCTAAGCTAGCCAGTGCTACATAGTGAGACCAGACCCTGTCTCAAAGAGGAAGGAAGAGAGGGAACGATAGAGGGGGAGTGAGGAGAGGAAGAAAGGCAGCTGAGCAGGCCCTGGGGAGCAGGCCAGTGAACACATTCCTCCATGGTTCCTGCCCTGCTTCAGTCCTTCCTGACTTCACTCAGTGCAGAACTGTGATGGAGACATGTAAGCCAGGAACACCCTCTTCTCCCCAAGTTGCTGTCAGTCGTGGTGCTGATCACAGCAATACAAAGCAAACTGGGACACCGGGGCCTGGACATAGGGCCTTGTACGTGCTGGCCCAGCGCTCTGCCCCTGGACATCCCCAGCAGTCTGAACAGAAAGACCAAAGGTGGAACAAAGAGCCGAGTCTGCTGCTTCCTTGAGTCACCTGTGGGAGCCAAGGTGCACAGAGCCTGGACCAGCCAGAGTGAGGTGCATTTTAGGGGATGTTTACCCACGTCTGTCTGTGGGCCATCTCTGAGGGACCTCCAGAACTGTTCGAGAATAACTTTTCAAAAGTCTGTGAGGTTGGCCCTTGCGTACACATAGTACAAAAAAGCACTTGGAAATTTTTTTGTTTTGTTTTGTTTTTGAGACAGGGTTTCTCCATGTTGTTTCGGTGGCTGTCCTGAATCTCGCTCTGTACACCAGGCTGGCCTCGAACTTACAGAGATCTGCCTGGCTCTGCCTCCCGAGCTCTGGGATATTAAAGGCATGCACCACCACCGCCCGGCTAGCACTTGGAAATTTTAACAAGCCACCAATTATGCGAGGGAACCGGTACATTTCATAAGCAGATCCTAGGGGAAGTCTGGGAATGTAGACGTTCACATGGATCAGGTTACACCAAGTGGAAATATGCAGGCACAGGAGAAGCTTCTCCAGAGGCCTAGAGACTGACTGGCCACCTGTGTCACAGTTACAGACTGGATCCCATCACACCAGAATCAGATCTTGAAGGCTGTACTCTAGACCAGGGATCTTCTGTAAGCAAGGCTTTATTGGAAAGCAGTGCCCTCCAGCATTCTTACTGAACACAGCTAAGTGGTTGTGATACAGACCACGTGGCCTGCAAGCCCTCACATACCCTGTGCTTACTTACCTGTTTCTCTGTATGTCCTTCCCCGCTACCTAAAACATGGGTTGTAGGGAAGTTGTTTCTTTTCCCCAGCACCCACAGCAGTTTGCCTCACTGTAGATCTGTGAACAGTCAGTGAACAAATAAATACATGTGAGGAGTCTGACGGCCAGATGCTGGGAGCTCTAGATGGTGGTTGTGTATTCTGACAGCTTTAGCTGTCTTTCGACCAGACTGGCATTTTGCATGAGTCAGGTACAAAAGTGGAGCCTGCTCCCGTGTCCGAGCATGTTTCCTGTGTTCTGAGCAGCTCAGCTCTTGTTCTCTGGAGGCACATTCTGATCAACCATTGTAGGGGACTCTGGAGGAATGAGGGATAAGAGACTTAGTTAGAAATAGAGGGGAAGAGAAAACACAGGATAGACTCGGATGGGCCTGGATCCTTACCCACTGGCTCAGAACTTTATTCTAAAGGTCTATTTATAACAATGCCAAGGGGTGGAGCAAAAGATCTCCCCCTTGCTAGTTACAGTCACCCTGGTACCCAGGCCCGTGGTCCAATCAACCTCTTATGCAGTCCTGCTGGGTACAGCCACTAGGAAACCTAGTGGGCTCCAACACACCAGCACACTGCAGTTTGGAGTGATGTAGGACCTTTGTATGGAGGTGCTGACAGTTTGCTACAGCTAAGACTATCCAAAGATTTGACGCTGATTCTGTTTGCAGAATAGATTGATTCAACCCTTTTGTTTTGCTGCCGGGGGCCACCCTCAGCAGCACGGGGCTCAAAGGGAAATCCACGGACGGGCATGCTGTGACTTTTTATGGGGGGCGGGCAGGGGAAAAGACACTTACTCTCTTGATGGTTTCCTTCAGACCTTTTCTTTATCCTTTTTAATTCTGATTCTGTATTGTCTATTTATCTCTATCAAGAAATGTCCCTTCTGTTCCTCTTGATGTGTTTCTTGTAACTCTCTTAATGTTTTTCCTCCTAATTCTCGTTCTTGATGTGTTCCTTCTTTGTTTTTTTTTTTTTTTTTTTTCCTTCCTTATTCTCTGTCTTTATTTTTCCTCTGCAGCTCATATACCCCAACAAAATCTTTCAGGCAATTTAGAAATTACAACGTGGTTACATTCTGTTTTTCAAGTGAATGATTACAATGAATACAAGTAATAAACAGTGTGTTTTCTATATCCCCTACTACATTTTATAGATTACAGGTGAAAAACAAATTATCCCCAAGAACCCATGTACATTCATACCCAAGCAACTTGCTATGGATTAACAGAGTGTAAGCAGACAAGGTATTCTTCTCAGTCAGGTCTTTTGGCTACATTTTGTAGTTACAGAGAAGGGACCAATCACTTTATTACTTATCTTGAAAGGTAATCTTATAAAGAATCTTAAAGAAATCACAAACCTAAACTTTTATACATGAAAAACAGCTCTCCTTTAAATCTTTAGGGTACATACCCACTCATCAAAAGTTTTTTATATTAGGAGATTGAGGGCAGAAATGGGTATAAGGAATTAATCATCAGCTTTGGTCATCAACCAATCCTAGCAAGAAAGTACATCAGTTAGTAATAATTGGGCTTTTTTGTTCTTGTTCCCTGACCTTAACGAGTTCCTCACTCAGGTATGTGCCTTTCTAAAACTTTAGATTGTCGTCTTGGGTTTTTCACCTCAAAGCTATTTGACAAAAACATCTTAGTCTAACTTTAAGTTCTTTTCAAAGCTTTGTTTCATCTATGATGCACTCTAAAACCTATGAACACATCTCCCAACACTCAGGTTAAAAGAATTTAAGCTAGCTGGGCTACTGGGACTTAGTTGTTTTCCTTAATCATGAACCTAAGCCATAGTCTATGTGGCTCCTCAATAGAAACTCATGTGTTTTAGCTGTGTAACTTTTCCTTGTTTTATTTTTAATCATCAAAACTATTTAAACTAACATTATTATTATTAGACAGTACAGCTTAGGAAGAAATCATCTTCACAATAATCTATAGGTAAAAATGCCCAGTAGAATGAGAGGTTTCCATGAGATAAACACACTACATTACAGGCAGTGGGGATCTCCCCACACCCATTCACACCATGCCAGACACCAGAGAAAGATGGCAGCGGCAAACACGTGAAGGCACAGCAGAAGCAAAAGACATTCCGGGGTCTGTGGTCTCGGGGCCTTGCCTATCCGAGATTCACCCATCAGGGGTTTTCCTCCTGGTGGGCTGACACCTGAACTTCTATTGCCACCTGCTGCTCCTCTGATATGGCCACTGTCACTTTTCCTAGGAAACTGCAAGCCAAGGTTATGTAGCTTTTGCTGTCTGTAAGGACATATATGTAGCGTTTGCTGTCTGTAAGGAAATGTATTTAGCTTTTGCTGTCTGTAAGGATACATATGTAGCGTTTGCTGTCTGTAAGGATACATATGTAACGTTTGCTGTCTGTAAGGATATATTTGTAGCATTTGCTGTCTGTAAGGATATATATGTAGCGTTTGCTGTCTATAAGGATATATTTGTAGCATTTGCTGTCTGTTCATTGAAGTTTCTGCAAAAGTTACTCTGTGTGCAGGGCACAGGTGCCACTATGGTACATGCGTGTGTGAAAGACTAGACATAGATTTTGCTTTTCTTCGGGTGTGGGTCTGTGCTGTTCCCTGGAGTTGCTGGAAGTGCTGTTCAGTCTCCTTTCTAAGATCTGGGGTCCAGTCTGCCTGATGGGCCCTGTGGATTCGATTCAACTCACTGCCAGCAGCACAGGCTCATTGTGAGTACTAACTTGATACTCTAGAGAGCTCCCCAGATGAGCTATCTGTTGGCATAGTAGTATGGGCTGAAACTGCTGTTACTGTATTAGTGTGCATGTAAATTGTGGAAATGATTGATGACATTTTCCTATAAAAGGCTCATTAAGTCAGAGGACTGATGGACACGGTGACAGAAGTAATTTTGTCAGAAATTGCTGTTTTATAGGACTAGTAGCAACATAGTCCCTTGGTTGGGGGAAGTAGTAGTGCCATAGGCAAAACACTATCCCCCAGGGACTGCCAGCAAGCAGAGGATGTACAAGACAGAACACAAGTAGACAAGTAGCTGCTGAAATGCCCTCCCCACTCCAGGTGTCGAGTGTGCTTTGAAGGGAGGAGGAAGCTTTTGAAGCCCAGAACAGAGAGCAGGAAGGAATCCTTGATTTACAGCTGAGGCACTGGGTTATTTGTTCAAGGTCAGATAACCATTTGTTAACAGGGCTGGATCTAGGGGTGGTTTCCTTATTCTGTGTCTCTCAAGGGAGGGGCTCAGGTTTTAGAGTTAGGTAGAGCTGAGTGAATACTGGCCTAGGCACTGAGTCACTTTCTTTCCAAGCCTGTTTCCTGGTCACAGTGAGAGTGGGGAGCCAGGGTATGTGCTCACCTTTGGAGCACTTTGAGTTAGGGGTTGGCTTGCTGCTTCCTGGCACCTGTCTTGGCCGAACCTTGGCCTGAGAGTGTTCTCAGCTGATCCCCACTCCTTTCCCTCCTGCATCTAGGGTAGTGCTAGTGACGCATCATCCCTGGGTACCTGAGAAAACAGCTGTGCGGTCATTTCTGTTGTGGGCTGTGGCTGAGAGGAGCAGCAGCACCAGGGAAAATACTCGTTTCCCCACATTCTCACGATGACAACACACTGAGAGGACCCCTGGCCATTGCAGATAACAGGGTTTGGGACGTGACTCATCACTACTGGGCACAAGTCATCTGCTTGTGAGGTGTTGCTCCAAGAGGGAAGGAGTGCTCCAAAGGGTTTTTAAAGTTTGGTGGTATTTGTTTGTAGTACTGGGGATGGAAGCTAGGCTTTTATCCATGCTAAGATGCCTGTCACTGCTCCAGCCCTTTTTGTGTATTTTATTCTGAGATATGGTCCTATATGGTCCTACTAAGTGTCCAGGCTAGCTATGCACTTAATCTGTAGTCCAGGCTGGGGTTAATCTCAAGATCCCCCTGCCTCAGTCAGCCAGGTGGTTGGCACAGTAGGTCTGGGCTACCAGGACCAGCTTATTCTTCTTTGTGAAACAGGGTCTTACCATGCTGGCCCGCTCTAAATCCTCCTGTCTCTACCATCCATGTGTGGGGGTTACATATCCTACCACATTACCCATGACATTTCAAATTAATGTTTATGTTCCACTTGGTTATAGCCGCTTGACTTTAAAACCTGCTGTCTGTGTAAGAGTTTAAATTAAGATTTATTTATTTTTTTATGTACATTTGGGTTTTGCCTGTATGCATGTCTGTGTGAGGATGCCAGATCTCCTGGAACTGGAGTTACATACAGTTGTGAACTGCCATGTGGGTGCTGGGAATTGAACCTGGGGTCCTTGGAAGAGCAGCTGGTGCTCTTAACCCTGTGTCCAGCCCCTGAGTTTAAATCAATGAAATAAAGCTAAGAAGCGTTAAATACAATGACTAGAATATAAAAGGGGGAGGATTTGTAAGATCCAGTTAGAAAGTTCAGAGCAGGCAAGGAAGATCTTAGCAGCCTGTGCAAAACAGCAGAGGGCTTTGGTCAGCTGTGAGGTCCAAGAGCCTTGGAGACTGCCCACGTGTGCGGCTTGTGTGACAAGGTGGGGCAGTGAGGTTCTCCTGAGATCCCTGCTATTCACTGAGAAGTGTTTCTGGTAGTTGTGGATCAGTGAAGACTCAGAAGGAAGTTCAGGAATTACCAGGTACAACCCATTTCAGAAAGCATTTTTGCAAAAGGTAAGGAAAAAGAGATCTTAAAGGCAGCATGTGTGAGGTGAGGAAAACCCCAGCGTACTGGCCTGAAGAAAACTTCCATCACTGAGTGCGCAGGCAGAGCTCTCGGACCATGAGAGGGACACACCACACGGCAGAGCCACCAGAGCAAAGAGAAGGCAAGTTTCAGTGAAAAGACGTGATTCACTTTCACTTGAGTTCACATTTGTCTTGAGAGACGGGTAGTTTTCAGAGGTCTTGCTGTCTGGTAAATAGAATGGGACATCTGCTGACTTTTAACCTCCAAAGAAGGCAGAAAGGTAAAGCCAGGTCCACGGGAAGATTTGGAAGGACGGGGTGGGTATCTCATGGGTGCTCACTTGCGGGATGACAGATGGGAAGTGTTCATAGGTATCACTTGGAGTTGGAGTCCAAGTTCTAAATGTTTTCACTAACTTTTCTTTCCAACTAGCAAAAACAAGAGCGTGTTCTTTTGTTTTTCCTTCCTAGACCAAGTTCACAGCTTTTCTCTCATAAGCGGACTTGGTCTGTGTGAGAGCGTGCAGTCCAAGGCAGTGTTCTCGTTTGGTGCTGCTGGCCATTTATGTCTGTAACTGTGAAGTGAGAGGTAACACTCAGTGGCAGTGGCAGTGTGTGATCTGTTTTCAACTTCATACACAGGAGACGGGAGCTTCCTGTTCTAATCCAAACACTTGGCAGTGACAGTATCTGTGGCATTTTTCTTAGCAGAGGAAACCCTCTCCACTTCCCATCACAATTATTGGGTCACAAAAATAGCAGACATACCTAAGGCATTAATGTGTGAAGATCAGGAAGTAGTTTTCTAAGCATCCTGCCATATTTTCAAACATTAATTCAGTTCTTATTGGGTTAAAAATACTGGGTTAAAAAATTTACAAGTAGGAATATTTGACACACTTATGGCATGTGTTATATTGTGTTAATATATCGGGTAATTCTTGACACACAGCATGTGTTGTATTGGGTTAATGTATCGGGTGATTCTTGACACACTTACAGCATGTGTTATATTGGGTTAATGTATTGGGTGATTTTTGACACATGTACAGCATGTGTTATATTGGGTTAATGTATCGGGTGATTTTTGACACATGTACAGTATGTGTTATATTGGGTTAATGTATCGGGTGATTCTTGACACACTTACAGCATGTGTTAATATATCGGGTGATTCTTGACACACGTACAGCATGTGTTATATCGTGTTAATGTATCAGGTGATTCTTGACACACAGCATGTGTTATATTGTGTTAATGTATCAGTTGATTCTTGACACACGTACAGCACGTGTTACAGTGTGTTAAGTGTGTTAATGTATCGGGTGATTCTTGACACACGTACAGAATGTGTTACAGTGTGTTAATGTATTGGGTGATTCTTGACACACGTACAGCATGTGTTATATCGTGTTAATGTATCGGGTGATCTTTGCTTTACTGAAGTGGGCACATGTCAGGCTGTTTGTTCTTGAAATGAATGACCTCCTGTCTGACTCTGGCTTGAATCTGATGACACCCACAGCCTTGCCTCTGTTCTTCCATCTTGGGGCTTTCTGGGCTGATCTCTCTGCCATTCTTTGGAAGGAAGCCTTGTATGCCAGCTTTCTGTGAGTGAGACCCCTTAGATGGCAGAGGTAGAGTACAGTGTTTGGACAGTGATTGGATTCACCTTTTGAGACCAGGGGACTGAAATCATCAGGTGCGTTGTCTTTGATTAATGTGCCCAGTAGCTGTGTTTTCTTTTCTTAGAAATAGAAGGCAGAGAGGGGCCAGTGACGTAGCTGAATGATAGAGAATTCTGGGTTAGATAGAACAAAGTCAGAGAGCCGTGAGGGCTGGACTGTCTGTCCTTCATCAGTGCTCCCAATTTCAGCAAATCTCTCTTCTGGGCCCCTTTCCTAAGATTTGTCCCCGTGAGAGAGCAGCTTGTATGGCTTTGCTCTTTTTTTTTTTTTTTAAAGATTTATTTGTTTGTTTGTTTGTTTGTTTGTTTGTTTGTTTATTATGTATACAGCCTGTATGACTGCAGGCCAGAAGAGGGCACCAGATCTCGTTACAGATGGTTGTGAGCCACCATGTGGTTGCTGGGAATTGAACTTAGGACCTCTGGAAGAGCAGTCGGTGCTCTTAACCTCTGAGCCATCTCTCCAGCCCCTCTTTTGTTTTTTTAAGACAGGGTCTTGTGTAGGCTGGCTGGCCTTGAACTCCCTGTGTACTTGCTTTCTGTGTTTTGAGATGGTCTCAGTTGCATTGCCTACGCTGACTTCAAACTCCAGCTCTGAAGCCGTTCTCCCGTCTCAGCCTCCTAAGTAGCTGTGACTAAGGTGCACACCTTTATGCTCAGCCTAGTACAGCGCTAGCCTCTTAGGGGACAGGGTGGTGGTGTTGGTTGGGAAGAGAGTGACAAGACATTGAAGGTCAGCTGCTTGTCTCTGTTTCTTGTCTGTCCATGATCATATGCCCTCGTTCATCTGGTCATCACTAGTTTCTGGACCGGTTTCTAGTTCACAGACCAACAGTGAGAAGGACATCGCTCTCTTATCTGCCTTCTGTCAGTATTCTGTAACAAGTGGCACGGCTCTTACACTTGGCCAAAGCCGCCCTGAGTCTCCATCGTCAGCCTGTGTCCACAGCTTGCATTTGTTGGTCACTCAAGGTGGTGTACATTTGGTAGATTTTTACAAATGCACGTGGTCATTGGTTAATGTGATGGTGTCCTATTAAAAACCTGTGCGCTCTGTCTGTTCCTCCCTCTCTGTCTTGCAGGCCCCCGGAGCCCATGGCCTCTCAGTTGTCTTCACAGTGTGCCTTTTTTCTAGACTATCCAGCAGCCGTCCACTACGCAGTTGTTTCAGTCTTTCCCACAGTGATTTGCTCGTAGTTTTCCTGAATCCCTTCTTGTGGCTTACTAGCTTATTTCTGTCTGTTAGGAAGAAACCTATTGCATGCACGTGCAAGTTTGTTAGGCCTGCTGACCAGCTAGTTATTTCCTGTTTGCTGTGAAAAAAAGGCTAGTCAGTCACATTGTGTCCACAGTCAAGGAGCAGGCAGGGACTGCGGTGCCCAGCTCTCTCTTCTCAGCCTTGCCTTGGGATGTGCTGCCAACATTAGGGGGATCTTTCTCAGTCACACACACTCACTCACGCGCACACACACACACACATTGTGTCTGTGCTGATAAAGCCTTTGGGGTTTGCCCTAGTCTGTACTGTACTCAGGGTTACCTGGGATGTGACCAGGATGCCTAAAGGACTGAGCTTTTAAGCTTGTTTTTATTTTAATTTTTCCTTAAGTAGCCACATGTGGCTAGCAGTGACCACGTTGGCATGTTTCACGGTACAGCCTTAAATATCGCAGACAGGCTTGGCCATTAAGCCACGTAACTTAGACTGCTTAGCTTTGGTCTTCATAAATGACAGTTCAGGTCCGATGAGGTTTCTTTTGTAGACCTCCTTTAGTGGAGGCCCTGACAGGTCTGTGATAGCCGGCTTCTGTTCAGCCTCCAAAGTGGGGTTCTCCTTGGGTCTGTTGGCGCGTCCTTTGCCAGGTCCTCTTCCCTGTTGCGTATCTCCTTTTGCCTTGGTGCTAAGCACCCCAGGGCTAAGTCTTTGCTTCATCCAGAACAGCTGGTTCCCGCCAGATTGTATGATTCCTTCCCTGCTAAATGTCTCTCTCTCTTCCCCCTCCTTCCCTCTCTCCTGTCTCTCCCTCCTTCCTCTCCTTCTCTCTCCTTCTGTTCTGAGTGTAAGATTACATCATGAGGTGTTGTTGTTTTTTTGAGGGTTTGTTTTTCGTTTTTTGTTTTTTGTTTTTTTTTCCGGAGCTGAGGACCAAACCCAGGGCCTTGTGCTTGCTAGGCAAGCGCTCTACCACTGAGCTAAATTCCCAGCCCCTGTTTTGAGTTTTTTAGCCTAAGCTTTCTTCACAGTCATGTTGGTTAGATTTTGTGTGGTGCCTGGGATCTAGCTTGAGACGTCACTAAGAAAGATCATGAGAACACGCACTTTTCCCTTCCCACAGCCTGCATCCACTCCATCTTCAGATCCTCAGTACACTCAGGTGTGGGAGTCTCGATTACCCTCCAAGGGAAATGTGAACACTGAAGTCTCTCTAGTACCTTAGAAGTCGGCCGCATTTTACCGTTGAGTCTAGATTGGTGGTGACTGTTGTTGGTTGGCTGGTTTGTTGCCGTTTCGCCCTTGACTTTATTTGGAGAACGTGGAAGTCTTTTGCTGGGTTTGAGATAATCTTCTTCAGGGTTTCCTGGTCACTGTGCATGTCCCCTGGAGGTAATGAGTAACCACTAAGGGGCAAAGGAGTTTCTGACCTTCCTAGAATAGTACTGTTGAAATGTGCAACTCTGAGAGAGTGTTGTAGAATTTTTAATAGTTTTATTCGGTCGTTTTTGTTTTTTTTTTTCCAGGGTTTCCTTCCCTGGATGTTTTTGTATATTATATATAGCACCCTTGGTTTTACAGACTTCAGAATTGATTCGGAAAGCACAGAGAACGCACTGAAAACTTATTAGCTTGTCCTTTGCTGGCAAGGAAGTCAGGTAGAAAGGAAGCAACTGCTGTGCTGACAGCCAAGGCCAGCATGCTAAACCATCTGGGGTTCTTGGCAGAAGACAAGGGCGAAGCAAGATCTTGGGGGAGTGCTCACTTCCAGGTGCATGATCAAAGCGATAACTCCATTCTCCAGCGGTAAAGTTGGCCGAGTGCCTCTCAAGTCCATGGGCGTGTGAGGTTGAGTTTGAGCAGTTAGGAAAGCGTAAGAGGAAAAGGCTCCGGCAAACAGAGGACCTTGCTTAGCATCTTGTTACTGCAAGCTCTGGGTGTGAACTCGAGGAAACACTCTGGAATTCAAGTGCACTATGACACAAATACCAAAGTGTGGTTTGGAGCCGAGGTGCAAGGCCAGGCTCCTCAGCGAAGAGTGGCTGGGGGACCTTTAGGAATTTGTTCTTCTCATTCGGCCAGCAGTGGACTTTGAAAGAATGAGACCATGCTAACATTGCCCTCCTCCTCCTTGTCTGGGTTTTCAGTCAGTGTTGAAGGAAAATGGAAGCTGAGGAGTTTTTCATGTTATTTAATTCGCTGTTCTGGATGCATTTCTGGCTGGACAGATGGCACAGAAATTGAATGCCATACTGCTGACCTGAGTTTGGTTCCCAGCCCCGTGTAGGGCAGCTACAACCACCTGTAACTCCAGCTCCAGGGGCTCTGATGCTCCCTGCTAGCCTCCATAATACTGCATTCATGTGTGCAAACTCATACATAGACACACACACACACACACAATTAAAATTTTTTTAGCTGCATGTCATTTATTTT
>CABHPQ010168720.1:22616-33271 GCA_902168405.1 Peromyscus aztecus
GTGTGTGTGTGTGTGTGTGTGTGTGTGTGTGTGTGTGTGTGTGTGTGCGCGCGTGCATGCACACTTATATGCACACCATCTGTATCTTCCCTCTGGGGGTAAAGTTTAAACTCTCAGAGGGATCATTGCCAAAAAGTTCTTTATATATTGTAATGTTGGGTATAGGTGTCTGTTGATTTCAAGCTACTACCCCACAATTACTTAAAACCACAGCTGTTCCTTTAAGAGAGTCCTTCATGAATTGTAAAAACTGTTGCATTTCTTGAAGGTTGGAATCAAACCATTTCACTTAGCATTTAAAACAGTATTAATTGTAGTACTGGGAACTGGTCGGTAAGATTCCTGTGCTCCTTAAATCTTGGTTTTCATGTTCTTAACCCCATAGCCTCTGTGACGGTGTATTGGGGCCTTTTACCCCCTTTAATAGAAGAAGGTGTTGACAAGGGCTGTTGTCCTTTGTGATGCCTCTCCCTCCTACCTTCTCAAAAAGTGAACACTTGATTTCCTAACTTTCATTGTGGTTTTGGTTTTCCCCTGTGTATTTTCTGCTGACATAAACAGGTAAGTTGTCATTGAAGGTTCCATTGTGCTGACCCCAGGCTCTCTTGTCTGTAGTATCCCCAGGGAATGAGCAGATTTCCCTGGAAATAAGCACTGACCTCAGTGGCTGTGGCATGGTATGGGGAAAGGTACTGTCACCAGTCAAAAGCTACCCAGCAATCACAGTGTTGGAGGAGGAGTGGGGCCTCGTTCCATTAGCCTGCTGCCATAAGCTCCGTTCAGTCTCCTAGCCTTTCCCTGGGCTGCCGAGTGGGTATTTACTTTAGGTCAGGTCTGACGGAGTCTGTGTATGAAAAAAGGTGTGGTGTACTAATGATATACAACATTCTTTGTATATAAGGTTTATTAACGACTGGCTAGAACCATACTTGGGTTTTTTTGTTTTTTTTTTTAATGAGAACATTAAAAATCTCTACACTCTCAACAGTTGTTGCAAATATATTACATTGCTATTAGGTATAGTCTGGAATTTAATTTTGTGTGTTTGTGTGGGGGAGGAATGAATACCCATGTGTGTGAGCATATGTAAAGGGCAGAGGTCAGGCTTGGGTATAAATCCTCCAGTGCCGTCCATCTTTTTTTAGACTCCTTTGTCGTGGCTGGGCTGTGACTAGGCTCCACTGGCCGTCCAGTGAGCCCCGAGATCTGCCGTTCTCCATCACCAGTGCTGGACTTGCTGCACTCGCTCCCACGCCGGGGGCTTGGTGTTCAGTTTTGGTTTTCACATGGGTTCTAAGGATCACCGAGATCCCCACTCTTGTGTGGGCTCAACACTTTGTGATATTTAAATGGGTCGCATTAATTAGGATAGAATTCTCAACTGGGGAAAACCTTGAAAGGAAGTCATTCTTACTTTAGACTTTTGCTTGTTGTTGACAAGCTTTTTTAAAATCCTAGTGCAAATATATATTGTAGAATTCTAGTGCTGTCTTCATTGAGGGACATGGTAGATAGAAGTTATCGTAAGTATCTGAATTGCTTGTCTGTATTTTGATAGTTCTAATGTAACAACGTAATAGCTTTGCACTTTTCCCTTTCAAGTCTAAATTCTTCTACTTCATTCCTTTTCCATTATATTCCCGGCCATGTTTGCACATACTGTAGCTGTCTTTCTTCTGATTGAAACAAATACAACTATGATTAAAGATCTCTGCTATATGGTGTTGTGGTTGACACGTGACCTTTAATAACCCCCAGGTCTTGGGGCCTGCTCCCAGATGGTGTTCGTTCCTGGACAACTTGACAGAAGAACTAGAAGAGAATCCAGAGAGCACAGTGTATGATGACTACAAATTTGTCACCAAGAAAGACCTTGAAAATTTAGGTAAAATGTGATAAAGTATTTAAGGATTGTCTTGTTTCCACTTTCAGGAGTTTTGAACATTAGAATAGACTGAGCCATTTTTATCTGATTTTCTGAATGTCCCATTTCTGCCAAATCAGATATCAAAAGTATTCTAAATGATCAAATTTATAATCTCTGCTCAGAAAAAGGCTTAGGTAAGTTCGACCAGCTGATGCTGTGTGTGCCGTAGCTGGGAGAGGCTTCCTTTTAGTGCACTGACAGCCTGTCCAGAGAGGAGAGTGTGGCGTTGACAGTGATAATGGAAGTGTCATAACTTTGAATCTCGCAGACAGTAAGCAGGTGGTTCTTGGGTCTCTTTCAGATGTATTTATTCATAAAGAACCTAATCCAGAACTTAGGATTCAAACCTCCCAATAGAATAGACTCTTAACGCAGGCTAACATTCCAGCCTGAAATCTGAAGGACTCCAAAGTTGAGAACCTTTGAGCACTGACTTGACACTCAGATGTTCCAGGCTTTTGATCCTGCATTCTTAAATTCAGGACTCACAGCTTCCCATCACTGTAGCCGACACCTGACCTCACCAGTTTGCAGAGAGGTTGATTTTGGATCAAGCTGTTTAGATTTTGCAGTCTCTGACTAGTCACACTCAGTGGGTAGACCCGTAGTGAGATCAGTCACTAAAGAGCAAATATATTTATACTTGGGTAATCAATCAGAGCACACACTCTGAGGAAAATTTAGGTGCTAAGCACATGCAGACACATACTTAAGTTGTGTGTTTCACATGTCAGTACAGTTCAGTCTCTGTTAAGTCTCCAGTGCAAAAGTCTACCCTCGCAATTTCACTAATATGTTGAACTCGAGGAAGTTGTTTCTAATTAACTCTCACTGTTACAGTAGAAGAGCACCCTAAGTTTAATTTTGCCTTTGTTGTGGTTGTTTCAAAGTGCATACTACTTTAGACGGCTACATGGTTTTTCCCAGCCTGGTTTTCAGAGCAATAGTGAGATAGCCTGACAACACATGCCTACAGTCTCTCTCACTGGAGAGACCGAGGCAGGGAGATCACAAGTTCCAAACCGGCCTGGGTACTGAGTGAGACTATCTCAGAATAAAAGTGAAAATCGGGCTCGAGTTGTGTGTCAGCGGCAGAGAGCTTGCCCAGCACGCACAGGCCCTCGTGGTTCAGCCTTCAGCACCACCAAAAAAGAAAAGAAGGGAGTGACTTGATACTCTTCCAAGAGCTGTATTTCATGCATCATGCATGGTCACATGTGAAGACAAAGCGTCTCATAATATCCATGGGGTGTGTGTGTGTGTGTTTGTTTGTTTTTTTCTCTCTCTCTGAATATTTGAACCTAAGTAATTTCTAGAGAGTGGAGAGATGGCTCAGCAGTTACGAGCACATACTGCTCTTGCAGAGGACCCGAGTTGGGTTCCCACACTCACATCAGGCAGCTCATAGCCATCTATCGCTCAAGCTCCAGAGGATCCACCATCCTCCTCTGGACTATACAAGTACCTGTGTTCACACATATACAGACGCATACCTGCATCATTAAAAATACGTTTTTAAAAGAACTAATTTCTGTGACATAGCAGAGTTCTTAAGTGTTTCCTAAATGTGTGTGCACTTAATGTGTTCCTATTCTAAATTTTTTATTGTTTTATTACCACACTTGTGTGTGTGTGTGTGTGTGTGTGTGTGTGTGTGTGTGTGCATGCACATGATGTATTTTTGTAGCACGCATGTGCAGACCAGAAGACAGCTTTATGGAGTAGGTTCTGTATCCTTCTATCTGTATGTGGGTTCCAGGGATCGAACTCAGGGCATCAGGTTTACATGGCAGTTGCTTTACCTGGTCCTCTCTCTTATCAGCCCCTGTATTCCTATCCTAAATGAAATGTAAAGTTTCGATATCCTGAAACTTTGTGTGAATAGTGAAGACCTTTGGACAGAGTCTATCTGTGTAGCCTAGGCTGGCCTCACAGTCTTCTCCTTCCTGTGGTAGCCTCCTGGGTGCTGGGATTGTATTGTAATCCTGTGTTACCATGCCTGGCAGTGATATAGATGTTTGTGATGCTAAGGTTGAACTTGGAGCCTTGTGCATGCTAGACAAGTGTTCCACCTGACCTGTACCCCAAGCCCGATAATGTAGGTCTTAATGTGCATGAATGTATGTGTACGTGAGTTCACTTTGTCAGCTGTTTGTGTTTGGGAAGGCCGGGCCTTGGCATGGTCCTTGGTTTCTGGAGACGTTGACAACACTGCTTCAGCTTTTGCTTCCCTACCCTACTTCACAGTACACACGCCTGCAACCTAGTGTTGATTCCCAGAATACTGCTTCAGAGCCAGACTGTGTCAGCCATGCAGGGGGTGCTCGCCTTTAGTCCAGCACGCAGAGGCAGAGGCAGGGGGATCTCTGTGAGTTGGAGGCCAGCCTGGTCTACATGTCTACACAGAGAGTCCCAGGACAGCCAGGGTTACATAGAGAGACCCTGTTTCAGTAATTAAATAAACAAACTGTTTCCAAAAGCCAAGAACCACTATTATAAGGAATCTTCTTTATCATAGTCTGTCGCATGAATCTTAAAAGGTCTTATTAATAAAAACAAACCTGGAGCCAGGTATTGGGGTGAACGCTGGAAGCTGAGAGAAGCAGAACAAGCCACAGCTTTCTCACCTCGCCAATTCCTCAGCTGATCCTGTTTCCTCAGACCGAATGGCTCTGAGTCCTCATCCGGAATGAATCTCAGCTGAACTGCTGCTCAAAAGCCTAAAAGCTTACCCAGCTCTACTTCCTGGTTTTCTCACCTTATATACCTTTCTGCTTTCTGCCATCACTACCTGGGAATAAAGGCGTGAGTCACCACGCCTGGCTGTTTCCAATGTGGCTTTGAACTCGCAGAGATCCAGGTGGATCTCCGCCTCTGGAATGCTAGGATTAAAGGCGTGTGCTACCACTGCCTAAACTCTATGCTTAATACTGTGGCTGTTCTGTTCTCTGACCCCAGATAAGTTTATTAGAGTGCACAATATTTTGGGGAACACAATACTACCACAGTAGTCATATTCATAAAGACTTTTCCAACACTTTATACTTAAGACATTTAAGACAAGTGAGAATAGTATTAATAGAATTACTTAAATCTTCCCCATAGATAGTCAAGATTAACAGTTTTTTCCTAGTCCTTAAATATTTTACTCTAAAAGGAAACTGAGTCACAATTCAATTGTGTTTAAGAAAGCTTAAGCTTTACTGACTGGAGAGGTGGCTCAGTAGTTGAGAGCACCGGCTGCTCTTCCAGGTCAGTTCCCAGCACCCACAGGCTGCTCACAGCTTTCTGTGACTCCAGTCCAGGGATCCAGCACCCTCCTCTGGTCTCTACGGGCATGCATGCACATGGTGCACAGACATACATACAAGCAAACACCCCCACATAAATAAATAAAGGTTCAGAGACGGAAAGAGAACCTGAAATTTTAATGACGACTTCATAAAGCCCTCTCCTCTTTTGGTGACTCTGGCAGGACTCACACACCTCATCGGATCACCTTTCCTCCGGGCATATATGCATGGATTCTTCATGGATATCAGACTCTACCACAAGGTAAATACGAGCTGTAGGTGTTTCAGGGGATGCTAAGCCATCCACAGCTGCCGCCGCCGCCGCCACCGCCGCCTTACTTATGCCTTCCTAAAGCATCCTTCTGCATTGTAAGGGACCCGCTTTCTTTGGTACAGTAGTCATGGTTCATACATGCTACTAAACATTAACTCACTAATTTCTTTCTTTTGTTCTGAAAAGGTGAAGTTGATGGTGAACCCATTTGCTTATGAAGAGTACAGGAAAGATAAAATCCGACAGAAGATAGAAGAGACCCGCACACAGAGAGTCCAGTTAAAGGTAAAGCTTCTCCTCAGCACTGAGTCTACCACCAGAGGAGACAGTTAAGAAGTCTGCCATCGTGCCGTGGTTCTCCTTCTTTTAGTTCACATCTTTTGTTAGGAGGGAGGGTGGTCAGGTGTTTGGGGAAAAGCTCATACTTGAGCTTAACCAAAGACCAGGACCCTGGGTGACGACGATCTATCTTCACGTCTGCTGTCCGCACACTCAGCACATCCGATGATGCAGACAGATGTTAGAAATCTGCTTGTCTCGTTCTCTGGTGTGCTTGGTTCTCAGGTTCTCTGCATCCTGGGATACCTAATACAGAACCACGGAACAAGCAGCATCAGTTGTATTGATGGTGAGGATTCAGTGTACTAACTGTCCACCAGGCATTAGAGCCCCAGGAAGGCAGAAACACTGAGGTGGGGATGAGAGGGCGCTAACTGCGGGAAGCACCTGCCACTTTAGAAAGATGTGGTCCAGTGAGCTGCAGGCTCGTGCTCCTGAGGGGTATGAGGATGATCCTGGGTGTGTTGAACATTGCAGACTGGTGTCCGCCACTTCTGCTGAGGCCACCTGCTCTTCCCATGACCAAGAAGTGCTGTTGGGTGGTTCCCGCCAGACCAGGAGCAGACAGGGTGGAGCTTCCTGTCTGCCTGCTCCTGCCTTCCTGGTTCTCTAGCATCCCGTCCATTGAGTCAAATCACTGAGCGATAACATATTTATAACTGAACATTGGTTCAAAATGTGTGTGTGATATCTGTACATTCTCAGTAACAAAGACTAGTGGCTTTCCTGACATTGCTTCAATACTTGTTCCATCTTCCACAGCTCAGAATTTCTAATAGCAGAGAGGGACTGTGGGTGTGTCTGTTTTAGCAGGAGAGGGTCTGCACCTGCCAGAGTTGCATTTCACTTAGAGCGTTAAATGGAACAGTGTGGAAGAGGACAGTGGGTGGGCAGCCCATCGTTTATCTGAGAGTCCCCAAGCTCCCGCCTAGAATCTACGTTAAGAATTCACCCCTTAGGGAGCAGGAAGCAGTGAGCATTTCAGAGGTTCTCACAGCTCCGACAGAGGGCGGAGCAGGTGGCTGCAATTCCAAGGGTCCCGGGCTCTCTGTGGCTAGCTTCTTCCCGGTGAGTTGGAGAGAGCACGCTCCCAGCAACAGGCTCAAAGACTCGCTCACAGTTCTGTGCCGCTTGGGCACCTGCTGCTGTTCCTTCTCTCGTTCTTTCCTACCACGGGCTGATAAAGTAAGGGTGAGCCGTCCCTAGTGAACTCACACTGCTCAGAGCTGCTCGCCTTGAATGTTCAATGCCTATATCTCAGTGCATCGTATTCCCTCCGCCAGAAACTGCCCAAAGTTAACAAAGAACTGGCACTCAAACTAATTGAAGAGGAAGAGGAGAAGCAGAAGTCTACACTGAAAAAGAAAGTGAAGGTAAGATGTCCTGAGGCAGAGAAAGCATCAGTAAGTTGCTTTGCATTTAATGGGTAACAATATGTATCTCTTTATTGTTGGGGTTCCCCACCCTTGCTGTTGAGACAGAATGTGCTCAGTGTGGGGAGTTTGGAAAACAAGGGGAAATGTCAAGTTGAAAGTCGCCCTATAGTCTTTCTATAGGGAGAGCCTTAGTGTTGGGGGACTTCCTCCTGTCTTAGTCCCCTTAAAGTTACACGCTATAATATCGAGAGTACCGTGTATATGCTGAAATGTTAGCCTGGTTCTAGAAGATAACAATGTTAGTTTCCCACGTTGTTGAAAATTCTCTGTATTTTAAATGGCTACATAGTCTGTTATAACTTTCTTAATCCTTTTGTTTCTAAATAACTGTTGCTTTTTTAATGTTCTGACTTTTATTTTATGTTGAACGTTGTGTCTATGCAGCCTCCCCCTCTTCTGACTAAGAACAGTTTGCTCCTGTCGGTTAGGATCGTCCGCATGTAGCAGGGGGAGCTGCTGTTTGGGTTAGCCCCCTGTGAGCTCTGGACTCCAGTGGTGCATCTGACCCACAACAGAACCACCACATTCAACATCACTCTGAGCCCGACCACCCCTCATTACTCTGCCATTATGTCGTGGAACGGCACACACATACACACACATTACTTCTTAAAGTGACACCTTTCAGATCAGCACACCCTTGATGTTCTGGAAGTGAACGTGGAAATCTGAACCTCTTGATCTGCGTGATCTTGAGGGATTTTCTGGGTCAAGGGTCTTTAATTCTAGAAATAGCTGCTTTTGGGTTTTGACGTGGCATTATGGGAGATAATGTGCTGACATGTAGCAGCTACCTGCCTGCCTTTTTTGAGGTGTCAGTAGACAGGGACCAGCCAGAAAATAGTAAAAGTCAGCACAGTCTTGGTATTGTCCCGAGGTGAGGAAATGTCCTCCCTTTTCCAGATCTCTAAAGACTCTGGAGTCCCCCCAGTCCTGTTCCCTCCTGTCCTGCTGCCCCCACACCCCGCCCTCACCCCCGAGGGAGCATCAGGACCTGGCTCGTGGGGTGAAGTGGGCCGAGCCTTGGGGATTCCCAGGGCTTCTTGGCACGTTGCTTATTCTTTCTCTCTGCTCTCCAACCAGCGGGGTGAGTGCGAGCTCCAGCTGCACGAGCCCGCTGCACTCTGGTTTCTCGGCCTTCCTCAGAGCCCAGGCTCTTCCTTGAGGCTGTCTGTAACTAGCTGTGATGATGCATGGCTCCCTCAGCTTCCCGTTACCTGTACGATGTAAGGACAGGCAGGACGTCTTAGTGCCGTGATTCTGTGCGAGTTCAGACTCACCGTTCCATTTTGCTGTCTCTCTTCCTCAGCCTCTCCCGGCAGCCTTTTATCCTGGTCTGTGACATTCTTTAAGGAAATTATATAAACCTTAGGAAGCCCTTTTAAAGTAAAATACATAGATGGTTTTGTGTTTCCATTACATGACTACTAAACCAGTACTGAACAATGACTTAAGCTTACCCATTTAAACTTACATCTTTGTACTGTGGCTCTGCACCTCCCAATGTACAGCAGTGTGTATGACCATGTGTGTAACAGGCTGGAAATGTGTGGCTTCCTGCTCTGCTGGTGTACTCCCCGAGTGTCACATTGACCTGGTTGGCTGAGCCTGAGGATGATTAGCCTATGACGTCACAGTGTCACTTACAAGCCACGTGAAGTGATCATTGTTCTCTCTTGGCCTGGAGCTCCCAGAAGAAGAATGGAGCTGATTTAGACCGTAGATGTATGTGCTTAGGGGTACATGCTGTGCTGGTGGTCCTCAGCACCGCGGTGCTCTAGGGTCCTTGGACTAGATTCAGTTTTGCTGTTTTGAGCAGCATGGTATATGGCCGAGCCTTCTCACGAGGCTGTGATGATAAAGATGCAGAAGCCTGCTCATCCCCTTTGGGAGACTGTTGGGGACGGGGTCTGTGTGTGTGAGTTAATGCACTGAACATTATGCCTTCCTCAGGCGCTCTCCACACTGGTTTTGAGACAGTGTCTGGCTGGTGCCTGCGGCTCATTGATGAGACTAGACCAGGTGGCCAGTGAGCCCCAGGGCTCTGGTTGTCCCTGCCTCCCCAGTGCTGAGATTATAGGGACACTGCCATACCCAGATTTTCATGCGGGTGCCGGGGACACATTGAGCCAACTGAGCCATCTCTTCAGCCCTTCCGTTGAGAGTCTGTTGTTGAGGTTGGATGGAGGCAAGGTCGCACAGAGTGGTAGAAATGACCCTGAAAGCTGGAAGCCCACAAAGCCGTGCTCACTGTCGGTGGGAGAGTTACCGTTGCCCCCTCCCCAGCGGTTTCATGAGAACTTCAGGACGCTCCTCCTGGTCCAGGGAAATGAGAACAAGCAAACTGAAGCCCTTTAATGTTCGAGCGGGAGAGGACATCCTCGTGTTTCGTTTATTTACTTTATTCATTCATTCATTCATTCATTCATTCATTCATTTTGTAGGCACTGTTGAATCATTTGAACAGTTCTTGCTGTCCTTTCTTCCCACGCTTTCAGTATGGACCCAGTGCTTTCCTCGTCCTAGTAAACTGTCATGCTCATCTTAAGTTTGGGTGGCTTCCAGAGTTTCATCCTTGGCCCTGTTAATATCATTAACTGTCGCCAAGAGTGTATCCATTTCTGCAGCCCTGGGGATTAAACCCAGGGTCTCATGTTTTCCAGGCAAGCCGTATGCTACCAAGTCCCCTCCTAGCCGTCTGGAGGGTTCCTTTCATAGCAATGGTGTCATTCCAAGGGAGAGATATTTCCCTTGTTAGAACTGCTTCTCAGATGTTTTGAGACATTTACCTCACACTGTTTTCTCCGTTGCATCTGGAGTCCCAGCTAGGTGACAGTGTCCCTCTTTCCACTCCCGGCTCTTTGCTCTGTTCCCCCCCCCCCCCCCCCCCCCCTGCATTTTCATCTCTTTCTCCCTGTTAATTAGCAGCTTGGTGAAGTGAGTGTGTCCTTGGGATACAGGTGCCAGCATGGCTGTGGCATGCTCCGGGCTGTGTAAACTGGTGACCTGCCACATATCACTGAGAGGATTGAAAGAAGCACATAATGGCCCCTGGTCATGATCCTGGCTCTTATTCCCATAAGAGTAGGAGTTGTGGGAGTTTACACTTCATGCTCATACCACAGTGGAATAATTCAGAGGTCACTGAAGTTTGAATCCTGTGTTAAGGGCCTGCATCTGTGGGCTCCCTGTGAATAGACTTTCTGGACATCACTTCCAGGCGAGTCCCCTGTTCCCTCTGCGTCTACTCCTGCCAGCTCCTGTTCTGAACTCCACAGCCAGGATGGCATGCTTTTACTCTGGATTCTTCCTTAGGGACTGACTCCTGGGCTTGTACTGTTTGTGGCGGATTCAGAGGTGGAATCTAGGCGAAGCTTAGAAAATGT
>CABHPQ010168721.1:13327-37703 GCA_902168405.1 Peromyscus aztecus
GATCAAGCCAATCAACTGTCTCACCCATTCCGAGGGCCTGATCCAGTTGGCGGCCCCTCAGCCATTGGTTCGCAGTTCATGTGTCTCCATTTGTCTGGCCACTTGTCCCTGTATTCCATCCATCTCCTGTCCCAACAACTCCCGCTCACACAAACCCTCCTCCTTCTCGCCAACTGGACTCCCGGAGCTCCACCCAGGGCCCGACCGTGGATATCTGCATCCAGCTCCCTCAGTCACTGGACGGGGCCTCCTAAATATTCCTTTACTACAAGGTTAATTGCTCACAGGATTCAAAAACTATCTGATGTTAGTTCTCCTACTCAGGTTTTCCCTCACTTTCCATGGAAGGATCTCAGTCAGGAGTGACGTGGTACACAAATGGGGGTGACCTGAAAGACACGCCCACCAGGAACCTAGATACTGTAAATACGAAAACCCACGCCAGGAAAGTGAAAGGTGAGCTAAACATGCTCACAGGAACCGTTGAATCTCAGAAAGCTTGTACTGTTCAAACAATGGAACCCAAGCATTAGAACTCATTTTCTAAGGTGGGGGGGGGGGATGTTCATTAGCTTTTGTTGTGGAAGTTCATTGATGGAGAGGTTTGCCTTTCCTTTTTATTCAGATTCTATTTAATTAGGTTAACAAATACATTTAAGGTCTCAATCATCTTTTAATTCACCCCCCCCCCCCCCCACACACACACACAGGGACAGTGGGGATTTGATTGTGGAAAGAATGATACAGTCATTTGAAAAAGCCCTTCCTTTATTTGCTCAGAACATGATTTGGGCATCCTATTAACATTTCCCAAATTGAATGAACCTGTCTCTTTGTGTTAGGCAATAACCTAAGAATAGGGAGAGGCCAACAATCATTAACAATTTATTGTCCTTGCTGACAAATTAGAAACTGGACTGCCCAGAACATTGAGTTACCAGGACAGCAGGGAAGTCTGAAGGATCAATGATGCAGATGAGTGTATGATATCCCATTCTGCCTCCTCTCAGTGCGTCAGCAACCGAGGAGTGTCCTTCCACTCACTAAAGTGAAGAAGCACATGCGTTTCCCCAGACAGCTTTCACATGTCCGAGCCTTACATGATCTGAACAAAGCAAGGAAGGAAAACACAAAAGCAAAAAAGAGGGGGGACACTTTCTCACACGCGTCGCCAATGCACCTCCACGTACCGGCTCACATGGATACAACGCTGAAGAAACACGACTCCCTGCCGTCAGGAGAGGGGGCAGTCCCCAAGCAAGAGCCTTGAAGACTTACTGTGGGATCGTTTTCCTCTAAGCCACATCCAGCATTCAATCTAGAACACGACCCAGAAGTGGACATGGGTCTTCTTTCAAAATTGCTGTGATGTCAAAATGCCAGTGAACCGAAAACGTAGTCCGTGGGACAGCGCCACAGAGTCCCACACAGTCTAGTCATTCACTGCATGTGGAGCCCCAGTGAAGTCTGTGTAGCATTTGTAGACGTAACTCAGTCTGTCTCAGAGAAGGAGGAAAGGCAGCTTGAGAATATCCGGAGGGTTTGTTCTTTCTTCTTCTTGTTGTCGGAGAGAATACACAGCCCTTGGCCATGTTCGTCAAAACCCCCTTTCCTCTGTATCAGCTTCTCCCACAGTGTTCCTTTAAAAATCAAAGCATGCAAACAAAAAAAGCCACTCCATTGACCTCAGTTTACAGCTATAAAGGAAATCAAGCGAAGAAAAGCTGAAGGCAGATGGGCATGGTGTCGCAAGCCTGAAATCTAAGCTCAAGACGGGGATGCTTGAAGATCAGGAGTTTAAAGCCAGCTTTGAATGCATAGTAAGTCCAAGGTCATCCTGGACTAAGTGAGACCCTATCTCAAAACCTCAATAATAATGATGATGGTGATGATGATGATGATGATGATGGTGATAAAGTTTGGGAGCAGGCAAGATAGCTTAATGAGTAAAAGCATTTGCCACACATGCCTGTTGGCCTGAGTTTGACTCCTGGTACATACAAAACAAGCCAGATGAGGTGGTTCGCACCTGGAATCCCAGCACTCCTGCAGAAAGAACAGGGTAGAGCAGGGAGGTTTGGCCATTCATGGGCAGCTAGTCCAGAATACACAGCACAGCAGAAACAACATGCTTCGGCAAGGCAGAGGGTGAGAATTGTCCTCTGACACACATGTACCGTGACACTTGTGTGGGGGGGGGCACACACACACACTCTCATACACAACAATAACTGCTTTGCATTACCGAAAGCCTTTCAAATCCACAAATACTCATCTATGGACTGAGGAAGTCTGGTGTCTCCCCTCAAGGTTCTGTCATGTGGGAGCACACAAAAGACATATGTGCCAACATGCAGAGTCCATGACAGGGGGGTGCAAAGCCCTAAGGGACTGGCTGTGTGTCCGCCTGCCCTAGAGAAATCCCCAGTCCTGCACACAGCTCTTGGGCTCACCTGTTTGAGAAAACTGCTTATCACCAGCTGATAGAAACAGTGAGATTTCCATCTGCTCTGGTCAATCCAAGTGACTCCATTCTACCAAAGAGGACTTCTCATAAAAGGACTTGCCTATCAACACGTGAAACAGGCCCGCCATCACCAGCTCCTCTTGACAGCCTGTTCACTTACATGCACACAAGCAAAGTGACATGCAGTCACTCGCTGTGTGTGACACCGTATCAGTCCTGCAGTCGGGGACAATGAATGAGATCCACAGATTCAGATTCCGCAGATTCCGCAGATTCAGTCCTGTGATCTCGGACTCCTTGACTTCCAGAACTCTAAGACTTCAGTTCCCATTTCTTTCTGAATTACTCAATCTGTGGTATTCCACCATAGCAGCAGAATGCAGCCTAAGACATCATATTTCCTGTGGTATGTGTTGAGCATTTCTTTATTGGGGATCTCGTATTATTCAGGATCGTCAGTCAAATAGAGCAGGTAGGTGTGGCAGTTCACGTACTCTTGAGGAGTCCTGTGATGGTTAATGTTACTGATCAACTTGCCTGGGTCATGGTGCCCAGAATCCAAAATCAAACTGTCACCAAGGCTGCTCATTCCTTGCAGAGGCAGGACCTTCTGGTAGCTGCTGGTATCCCATGGAGTGTGGTCACCTGTCCCCATGGCCACATCAGTGTCTCTTCCACACGTGCTGGACCTCCCTTATTAAAGCATAAGCCCAGGAGCATCTTCCCATATTAAAACCTTATTACATTACTGTCTTAGCTGGCTTTCTATTGCTGTGATAAAGACCATGACCAAAAACAACTTCGGGAGGGAAGGGATTGTTTGATCACAGTCCGTCGTGAAGAGAAGCCAGGATAGGAACCTGGAGTCAGGAACTGAAGCAGAGACTACTTACTGGCCAGCTCTCCATGGCTTGCTCTGCCTGCTTTCTTACAGAACCCAGGACCACCAGTCCAGAGGTGATACCACCCGCAATGGGCTGGGACCTCCTCTATCAATTACTAATTAAGAAAACATTCTCCAGGCTTGCCCACAGCCCCATCTTATGGAGACATCTTCTCAAATGAGATTTCCTCCTCTCAGATGAATCCAACTGTGTCAAGTTGACGTAAAACTAGCCAGCAAGTTACAACTGCTAGGGACCAGAATGCACCTATCTTGTGGGGAGGGAGAGGCATCTCTTAGCCAAATACACTGAGTGTAACACACATATGTTTATTTTAACTACC
Organism: Peromyscus aztecus; assembly: GCA_902168405.1. Lineage (NCBI taxonomy): Eukaryota > Metazoa > Chordata > Mammalia > Rodentia > Cricetidae > Peromyscus > Peromyscus aztecus. The sequence continues at coordinate 17,022 of CABHPQ010168721.1, forward strand.
ATCCTATTAAGACATTTTTGCTAATCTCCACTCATGATTCTCATTTTCTATGCTTTTCTTCTAGTATACTTTATTCATAATTTCTCTTTACTTCCCTGCTTTCTATTGGCGAGATCAAATTTTCTTTTGTTAATGTTTACAAATTTTATAGTGTTCGCTGTTGGGTCTCTCATCGTTAGAGTTACTAAGAACTCACAGCCCCAGGAACAGGCTCACGCTTAGCACAACGACAGCTCATGATCTGCAGGAGCTCTGCCTGCCAGGGACCCCCAGCCCCCACCCCGACTCCCTTCCCTCCGGAGTAAATTCCATTTGAGCTGTGCTGTGCAGCCGGCACCATGCTAGGCTTCACCCTCATAAATCGCCTGTGTAGGTTTGAATGTCCCAAGTCGTTAAATGGGGGAACTAAGGGTCCAAAGAGATTGAAGACCTTGGCCCAACTTACGGGGTTCTTAATTCGCAGTGCTGTCAACTTTGTGCTGTTGTGACAGTGTGAGATGGGATTGCACACAAAGTCACTCTAGGAATTGTTTATTTCTTTTACCTATGTGACATGTCTTCAAATAACAGCATGCACCCTGTTCAAAGATATCTAAAACAGTCTCATTGACCTTTCCAAACTCATTTATAAGTACAGTAGTGTATTAGTCAGAGTTCTTCACAGAAACAGAATGACAGAATGAATATATGTATATGTATATATACATATGATGTATATGTGGAAAAATATAATAATGTAATCTATTATATATGATAAATATATATATATATATACATACATATGGAATTTATTAGAGTGCCTTACGGGCTATGGTCTCTCTAGTTCAACAATGGCTATCTCCCAACAGAAAGGTTAACAATGTGGTGGTTGTTCAGTCCACAAGGCTGGATGTCTCAGCTAGTCTTAAGTCTATGCTAGAATCCCAAGAAGTAGGTTCTAATTCCAGCGAAGGAATGCCTCAGCAGCGAGACAGATGAGCTTGCCAGCGGTAGCGAGGGCAAGTAGAGAGCAAAATGCTTCCTTCATCCATGTCCTTCAGGTAGGCTGCCACCAGAAGGTGTGGCCCAGATTTACGGTGGGCCTTCCAACCTTAAATGATCCAGATTTATGGTGGGTCTTCCCACCTCCAAAGATCTGATCAAGAAAATCCCCCACAGGTGTGCCCAACTGCTTGGGTTTCAGTTGATTCCAGATGTGGTTAAGTTGATAACCAAGAGTAACCAATCGCAAGTAGAGATGTTGTATGCTTCAGAATCAAAACACCTAATTTAATCTCAGCTCTGCCAATTGCTGTAGAACTAATTTAAGACTAGTCACGAGACTCTCCTAAGCCTTATTTTCTATTCTGTAAAATGAGGACAACTAGAGCATATTAGTCACTTTGTGTCCCTGTGACAAAAACACCCTCCAGGGACAACTTGTCGAGGAAGGATTTCTTTCACCCCACCATTTTGGAGAGTTCCGTCCAGAGTCTCATGCACAGGGCATGACATCACGGTGCCAGGAACGTGTGGCCAGGGAAAACTGTTTACTTCCCGGCTAAGCAGAAGGCGACTGCAGGATCAGAAGTGACTAGGGATAGCATAGCCCCAAAGCCCCACCCGCCCCCAGTGACCTGCTTTCTCTAGCTGGGACTTGCCTCCTGACTCCCAAAACAGCCTCCCCACCTAGGACCAAACGTTCACAACTGAAGCCTGTGGCAGACATTTCAGACTTAAAAGAGCCTCCACCTCGCAGAGTTCTAATGGAAGGTATTTATGTCCATGCTTTCACAAATGGGTATATGCATTTAAATCTCGACTGTCCGAGAGTAAGCACAGTGAAGCATCACTGCTACACGGAGGAGTCCTTGGAAATACTGATTGAAAGTTAGGAAAATGCGACATTTAAATGTATCTTTTGCCATGATTTCCACATCATTTAAAGGGGGGACTAAAATGATTTCTATGACCCCTTCTCGCTTTTTGGCTATTCACACGGACCACTTTGAACTAGGGACACATTGCAGGCTCCATCTTATGTGAGCGTTGCCAAAGAGAGAATGTTTATAAAGATGAAAAAAAAGCGGTGATAGATTGTGTTTTTTCATGATGTTGGAATAATGCCCAGAGTGAGATTTTATATTAAGCTTTATTGTCGAGACACTGCCCATTCATTGATCAGAAAGCAGCTCCCAGAGACAGCCCTGAGCTTCCGTGTGTTGAAACATCACCTGTTGCTCAGCTGAACAAGGCAAGTAGAAACTTTTTGTTAAGTTTTCATTGGTGTGGACTGTTTGTGGCCCTGCTCATAAGGGTGCAAAAAGACCCAGAGTCAAGGTCCTAAGTCATAATATTTGGAGCTGGGTCAAGAAGTGCATTCAATGTTTCAGTGTTATTTAAGTCTAACAAAACGGTCTCTACTCTTTCATTGTATGAACAATTCTGTGTGGCTGTGGTAAACAGTGGCTCGTATGTCACTCTGGGATGTGGGAAGAAGTAAGTTTTATGATTATTAAAGGGAATGCAAGTTTAAAGGGTTGAGAAATACTGCTTTAGAAAAATAAAATAAGCAATCCATTAAATGTTTTGATTTGGTTAGATTTCAATCAGCCATAGATCCAAAACAATAAAAACCAGTGTGCACAGTATTCAAGAGGAATGCTTCAAGAACCTGACTCAGAATACTCAGAACCTGACTCATGAGAACATGAGGCAAAGGACTTCATCACTAACAATCTCTACCCACTCAGAACCATGATTTCCAGATATTTGTGATTTCCTGGGTGGAAAATTTATTTTCAATGTTCCCTTCCTTCTGATGTTCAGAAGAAGTCACACTGTTGCCAAAAAACAGCCACTTTCAAGCACTAAATTTCTGTACCTCTCAGCTGACTACCATAGAGCACCACAGAGCCTGCAGCTACCTAATACCTACATACCACCCCGTCACCACACAACCACATTCATGTAGCAGAACCCGGCAGCTGAACACTCTGCTCTTTGATTACAGTGACTTACTGCTGTCCAAGGCGAGGGCAATAGTTCTTAGAATAGTGTTTCCGTATCCTGCATGGGACCACAGGACAGTTGGTTTACTTTTCTGAGAAATAGGCAAGGACCCTGTCCTATGTTCCCATCTCCTGTGAGGGGATGAACTGTGAAGAGAGCCCAAGGGTGGCACAACGTTTTAGACAACCTGTCCAGTGCCAGAGTCTTCCTGTTAGCCCCTGTTGACGGCAGACACTCAACACGCCTGCCCACAGAAGAATTTCAGACTAAGGTCTTTTGTGAAGTGTCTTCACCGAGCTGCCATTGTCTTACCCACTGTCACAATCAAGGATCAGTAGATTGACAGGATGCTTAGTGATCAGTTTAGTAGGGGTGATCAGATCTAGACTCAATGGAAGTGAGTGGACCGCGTTGTTACGTGTTGCTTCCTGTGCCTTTAAAGCCGTGTGATGACAGGTGACATAGGGTAACTGAAGAAAATCAGTGGCAGGGACTGGGGAAGGCTGCATGAGTCTCTCTGCATTACTTACCTCTTACAGCCACACGTGCATTGGCCTAGAGAAAAATTCCACCTAGAAGCGCCTTCCTTCCGTGGTTACTTGCGTGGCAATCGCTGAGTTGTGTTTGCCAATCCACGTAGACAGGACACACCTTCCTCTGAGGCTCCAGAACTCCGACTGCTCCTTTATTTCTATCCCCAGGTCTCAGCACTAACCCACCTCCCTCTCCTTAACCGGGGACACCCAGGATTGAAGGGACACTGGCCCACTCGAGCACGTGGCTCTGGCAGGCCTTGCCTTTCTCCCCCATTCTCTCTGCCTTGCTAAAGACCATTAGATTACATTTCTAAAGCTAGCCACTAAGGTCTATTCCCTTATTTGGTCACTTCCTCCTCCTGAGGCTGAATACCAAGGTCCAGCTATCAAAATATTAAAAGTCCAGTAATCAAAAACCCCTTTTGGTTCACCTAATTAACATACTCCATCAAAATATACCACTGCATCCTAGCCAATTCTAGCACAGATCTCCCCCTTTTCTCTACTTAAAAATTACACTTGCTTAAAAATTACGTTTGCTGCTGTTCTTCTGCCTGAATCAGAAAGCAGCCACTTTAACTTGTCTGCCCTGCTTAACAAAGGATCTCTATGTAAAAACAGGGGTTTGGTTGTGGTTTGCGCCTTATCCGGGATCCGGGAGTGTGCAGGGGTCTCCTTCAAGGATGACATATATCTCTGGACATAGACATCAGCTGGAACATGATGAGTCTGTTTTCTGACATTAATTTCGCTTATTTTGTTGATTCTGTGGCCATTTTAAATTCTGTAAATGGCGTTGCTCCCTTTTCTTAGTGCCATGGGCCTTGTTAATGCCTATGGTTTGTCCAGTATAATTATTGCTTATCTAATTACTTAAGTGAACTATCTATATTTTCTTAGCCTACTTGGTATTTTTATTTATTAACTATTTCATCACGTACGGCGTGCACTCTAGTTGCACCTGTGCCTTTCTTCTGTTGTCTGTCCTGAAGTTCGTTCTGAGTCACGCTGTCACCCACACTGTGGCAAATGCCCAGCGTCTATCTTATGCATTTTAAAACTTAAATTTGCTGAAGTGTAAGCCTATTATTATCACACACTAAAATGTTATCGATTGACAGGTTTTTCTCATTTTGCTCAGGGCGCCGATTCATCCCTCATAATCTTTAGGCTGGAGAGGGAAGAAGAGAGATGCCACCTGAATCCATGTCACAACCCCAATAGAGTGCACCAAGGGCTGAGCTGTGCACAGCCTCCAGCTGATCAGTTGTTGTGAGCTTTGGGGGAATGGTCTTTGAATGTGCTTGCAAAGGAGAAATGGAGGAAAGACTTTCTCTACTCACACACTTGTGACACCAAGTGTGTTTCCATAGCAAGCGAGGCTCCGATATCGTACAGACATAAATTAGGTATCATAAAACATAATGATTCACTTCTGATGCTGACTCCCCAGAGACAGAGCATATACCTCAGGTTAAGGTTTCAATCCTACAAGATTCCCCCCCCACCCCCGCTCTTTTCAGCAACTCAAAATGTCAGTTGTAAGTGTTGGGTACCCAGGACACACACTTCCGTCCAACTTGGCTACAGATTAGGGCTTCCTGTAGGACAACTTTCCATGACAACTCACTGAACTTATTTATATTTACAGCTTTATTGTAAAATACGTTAAAGATGATGAAATGAAACCGCCAGATGAAAGGTACATATTGCAGGGTTTGCAAGGGCCCCTGTAATGTAGAAGTTTCCTCCAAACTAAAATACCCCCTCCAGGACGGAGTGGGAGGTTCATGAGACTCAAGGGGCAAACAAAATGTCACATGGATGGGAAAGTTGAAACTCGGAAAGTTTTTAAAGCTCTCTCCCCGGCTTTATGGAAGGAGTAAACAGCTGCTGGGAGAGAACTGAGGAGCTGGGCTGCCTGGAGAAGGCCAAGCCTCCCAGAGGAGGCTCCTGAGACTTGGGGAATTGCCTGCAGGCTGTGCAGAGAGCTCCAGGGTTGCATTTTCCCGAATCATCGCCATCTTGGGAGGGTACATGCATTACTTTGATCCATCACCGGTTCCTATCTGCATGTGTGTGTTGTCTTCTTGGGAAGCATCTCGAGCTTGCAACATGCCAGCTTCCTGGTATGTGAATTTGCCCACCAACCTGAAAGCTCTCGGGACCTCTGTAGAGTCCTCCTCACATAGGCACAGTGGGTTAGAGAATGAGGTTAGAACTGGAAGTTCCAGATTTCTTTTTTCTTTTTTCTTTTTTTTTTTTTTTTAAATCATGGCTCAGTCTTCCTGGTGACCAGGCCCTTCTGAAGCCCACCAAGAGTCAGCCATTAAAGCAAAAGATGTTCCTGGCACTCAGAAAATCCACAAAGACTTAAGAGCATCTAGTATATACTATCACCTATCGCCCAAGAAACTTCAAACGTCTTGACAGCTCTACTTTAGGAATAGGGTGCACGAAGACCATATTTCTTACTATGTCACGGGGGAGGTAAGCATACAGACTGGCTCACAACATGTCTCTACTCTGGTGCTAACTAACCATCTTCTGGGCCGGCACAGCCATTACAATCAGCAGCGTGGTTACATGCAGTGGGCCTGTGCAAGACTGGTCTTGTCAAGCATCAGTCATGGATAGGGGTGGGACTTATGAGGCCCACCCCTCCCTGCTGATATATTGGCTGCTGAAAGAGTCTGGGAGAGATGTCATTGCCATCAGTTGTGTCCCCACTGGGGAGTCCACCAAGCTCCAGAGGACAGTTCCAAACTCATGGTCACACCGATGGCCCTGGTTAAATCCAGTGGGCCAGAAAACAAAAGAAAAAGACATGAACGGGAAAGAGCCCAGGAAGGAAGAAGAGGGCTGTCCAGGAGTGGATGGGAGCTAAGAGAGGAAGGGGCATAAGAGTAATTAGGATGCAGCATGTGCATCTATGACATTGTCAAAGAATACATTTAACTCAAAAGGAGCAGAACAACAGGAAAAATCTGGGCATCTAGTTGCAGACGCAACTGGAAAAGTATGTTTTTTTGGTTTTTTGGGTTTGTTTTTCTAGCCATGGTTGATTGAATCCTCAGACAGAGACCAGCAGTTAGAGAAGATTGTATTGTATTGTCTTTTAAAAGGGGTTTTGTGTGTGTGTGTGTGTGTGTGTGTGTGTGTGTGTGTGTGTGTATGTATGTGTGTGTGTATGTGTGTCTGTGTGTATGTATGTGTGTATGTGTGTGTATGTGTGTGTGTATGTGTGTGTGTGTGTGTGTTCTCTAAAGGCAGCAACCTTCACTGTTATTTGACAGCACGTATAAAAAGCAGTCCTGAGTCATTTTTATCACTTTTTCCTTTACTAAATGAGGACAAGATTCCTAGAGACAAGCAAGAACCTTCAATCAAACCAAACCCTTGCTGATTCGGGGTCTTTTCACATGCTATTCCCTCTTCCTAAATGTTGCTCCCCACTTTTCTCCTCATGTAGGGTCCTTAGATTGTTCCAAATGACCAGAAGACACTCAATATGCAATTGCAGAAAGCAGCTTTATTCTTAAGAAAAGCTAGCATGCTGGGGCCCACCCAAAATGGCTTCAACCCTGGGGGAGGGTAAGGCAGCCCCTTTTAAGCCCGCTCAGGAAATCCAGCTGTGGTTAAGTGTACTTTGAAGTGATTGGGTATAGACCCTTATTGATACAGGAATCATTTTATGATTGGCTCACAACATCTGGTCAGCGAAGGTGGTTGCCATGCCAGGGGTCTGTCTGACCAAAAATAGCAAGAACAGTTCCTGCTTGTGGCTACCCAACTGGACATACTTCCTGAAGGTCTGGTTGAAGCCAGACAGGAGTCAACATAGGATGGTGAGGTAATATAGGGCAGAGGTCTTAGCACACTAGCCCCAGAAAAGAAACAAACAAACAAACAAACAAACAAAAAACTGGCCCTGGTCCCTTCACTTACTAATTCCTATGAGTGATCAGCTTAAATATCTTTGATTCAGAGATGTAGCCAGCAAACAGTCAAGAGAATTTAAGCTCTACTTCGTTATTTTCAGAGTTCTCTGTTCCTCTTCCCTCTTGCAGACATTAGCTACACATGCGCCTGGGTCTTTTAGTTTAACACCAGTCTTTCCCACACAGCCCCTAAATTCCTCGAGGGTATGGACCATAGCTGTTTATTCGCTGGCTAATGCCTGCCATGATGCTGAACCCTCAGAAACTGTCTGTGGATGGAACAGGCAGGTGAGCAAAGGATGGAGAGGCTGCTGTGTTTGTAACGAGCGTTAGTCCAGAAGCCACATAAAACCCTACCTCTAGGTACCAATCTGTATAATGTAGCTCAAATAGCAAACTTCTATCCCAGAGTCCAGATTTAGACTAACCAAATGTAGCTGACGACTTATTTAATCTTAGTTTCAGAGTGCACAACTGTAAGGAATAATGTGCTCTATTTGAATCTTCATTGTGAGAAAAATAAAATAAAAACAATGTCAAAGGCCTGATACTACTAGAATAGCAAAGGCCATTCTTTCTATTACTCTAAAATCTTATGTCTGGATGGAGTCAGTTGACAGTGTTCTCCTGAGGTGCTACCCTGAGGATTGTGGGGTCTGCTCAGGTTCATTGCAAGCTTGTCATAACTCATCAGTAATGTCTGCCAAGGGCAAAGGAAAGAAAACAGGGAGAGGTATGCCCTGTATATGCCAGCTGGGGACTAGAAGATACAGACATTTAATAATTATTAGTTATTTTTCTTCACTGCTATGTAAACCTGAAATGATTATTTCCACAAAAATATCTCAGGATCCAAAGCAAAGAAAAAGTGTTTGGTTTTGTTATTGCTGTTATTATTATTAAGATAAAATGAAAACATGCCTTGTGGAAGACAACATTTTGTGAATTCAAACAAGATGAATTTGCAGAAGTCCAGGTACAATTCAACCCAAGATGCTTGAATCCCTGAGAGTCAGCCTCCCTCACGCTCTGGACTGGTACAAATGACTCACAGGCGTTAGCACCCTCATTGTAAACAGCATCAATCTGGGCAGATGTCTTGTGACAAATAGAGCACAAAATCCCAAGGCTTTTAAGGGATTCTGCTTCCATGAAGCTAAGTGATGGATTTTCCTAAGTAGGTTAGTAAGCAGCACATTTGAACATGGCACAGGTGCTCTGTACGGGTAGCAAGTGAGCAGGCGGGAAAGGTCAGGAGAAAGGTATCCTTAGAAACACACACTCAGCCAGCTCAACAAAGAGCAGCCTAACGCTGCGCTAGCATGAAGGACAAAAGCAGCCCACCGGAAGCCACAATGCCACCGCTTTCAAGGTGTCCCAGAGGGTTCTCAAAGGACCTCGAACTGCACCAAGTTCCAGTGTGTTAAAACATTCTTACTTTTAGAAGTACGCTCTTCTAAAAACTCAATGTGAAAGAGGAGGGCTTTATTTGTCTCCCCTGAATTGTTCTGAGTATTTCCTGGGTTAATTACTAGGAAGCTGTGTCGTGACTGAGTGAGAACAATCACTGGGTTGTTTTGTTCCGCTGGGAGAGCAGTACAGAGCCACCCGAAGACTCAGTCCACCCCATCATACTCAGGCAGCCCTGCCACCCTGTCTCTGTCCCAACACCACCCTCTGGAAAGCGGTTTCGGTGACTGTACGCTGCCCTTGACAACAGTGTCAGCATGGCAATTCAGTGCTCTTTGTAACATTCTTACAGTGGCGGATGTAGATGTGAGCTGAGGGAAAGTTGGTGAAGAGCATCTCTACAACAAGCTGCTGATCTCCACTTGGTGAATGCATGAGGTCCCCACTCAGAAAATCCAACAGGGCTCTTCTCCACACCCAGGGTCTAGCTAGCTGTGACTAAGTTTCTTGTCGCATTAACTTTACCTGGGGAGACATGAGCAAGCATCTGCTCACCCTACGGAAGTCACCAATGACAGACCACAGAAAGGAGTCCACCAGCCTAGCTTGGTAGACCACTGAGTTTACTGGAGTTAGTTACAGGCACATGAGTAAGGGGTGGCCTTATTGGAGCATGGGTGAGATTATGGACACATACATCATGGAAGAAAATGCTCCTTTCTAGAAATGGTGACAGCTTGTATATTCTTGGGGAGGGATGGTCTCACGCGATATCTTGTGATTCCAATTCCCTCCACAAAAGCACGTTAATGGGTCATTTTTGTGAGAGTGTTCTGGAGGTAATCAGAGCCACTACTATTTCAAGGTAGCGCTAGTCATGTCATGCCAGAGGGACAAAGTTCTACAACAGACCCAAGCACAAGCTATCCCCCGCCCCATTCTACCCTCCTGCCACAATTGAGTTAGGAGGAGCAGGCAGCCTGCGGCTTCCAAGGAGCCACCTGCGTTTCCAGCCCCAGCACTGCCATTGTCTAGACTGTCCCACACAAGTCACTTCATCTCTCTGTTAATGAAAAGGTTAGGACAAGTTGATGTCCTAATGTCCCCTTGAAATGAGACACTCTCTATTCGATGAAGATTGATCCAGGTCTTCTGCTTCTTTCTTAACCTTTGAAGAGTTCCCCAGCTTCCAGGAACTCAAGCTCGCTGCTCTGTGTGTTCCTTAAAAGGCCACCCTTGACATGCTCCTAACTGGGCACCTTGGAAGAAACAACTCTGAATTTTGGGGGTGTGTGTGGCTTGGATTCACGTCACTATTAGCATACCCAGAACTGTAGGGGACTGCTCAGTAAACATGGAGATGCTCTATCGTGCCCAATCTGCAGCGTTCTTCCCAGGTCCCTGGCTTCGCACCTGTGCAGTACGCCATCTTCTCATTAGAAGTGCCTATAACGTTCCTAAACGTGCAGGGTTGCTGTGTTGATGACTAATGTCACTGAAAGGACTTCTTAAAAGTCCCTTTGGGTTCAAGACACTCTAAAGACTTTATGAAGTTATCCCACATTGCATTAGTTTAGTGACCTGTGATAGAGCAATTTTAGTCCCAAACAAAGCTATGGTCTTAACGAGTGTGTGGTCCACAATCCTATGTACTACCCAAGGTCTTTCCCAATGGAAAACCACAGGGAGGAACCTCTGTGTGCTGTGTCCAGGTCCTAAGTGGCATCAGGTTCATACAACACATGAATCAATTAAACTTTGACATAACCTAGCACCCTATGACACACAGATAGCAAATTAAGCACCCTTTAATTCCAAGATGGAGAGAATTGGTAATTAGTAGATTTCACTTGCAATGATGGCTGGACATGGTGAGCTGCTTAAAATTTGCTGCCGTTCCTATTCCCAGAAAGTTGCTGCACTAAGAACGCTTTCACGTCCTATTCCCAAACGCCCCAGGACTCACAAATATTGAATCATCCCATCTTACTGTGTGCACAGGAATCACAGCATAGCCCTGAGACAGCAGGACAGCAGTAGCATGGTGTAACCACCTTAAAGAATGAAAGACAGTGGCCAGTCAGCAGTATTTTCACCAGACAGTCATTCTGCAGACGGGGCCAGGGTTCAGCATGTTGTCATGTACTTTATGATGGCCTCACTTGAGAGCTGAGGATGTTCTCAACTGCTGAAGGGCTGTGCTGACCTCATCATGGGCTTTGTTGAATCTGCACACAGGCGTGTATCTGGCTTCTGCTATTGATTGTCTTGGCTGACGTTCCTTTTTCAGGCTCTGTAGGAAGAGAAGCAGGAGTGAAGATGTGTGAGCCCAACCACCACCATGATCTGGTGATGACAGCGTTCACCGTGGCTGTTGGTTGATCTCCCTTTACTCCAGTGACTCCTAAATCTTTGTCATATCCACATTTGCTGCGTGCTAGGTCTTTATTCCTGCGGCTTATGGGCTTTGCCACATGTCCTACAGTCACACTGAAGCAGAGTCCTCTCTCCTAACCTGGATCTATCCTTGGTGCCAATCATCACGGACTGTGGCATCGTGACTAGACAACTCAGTCAGCTCCCGCTCTCTCCTGACGTCACATCCAGTGAGTCACCAGACCTGCAATCTGTCTCCAGCGTCTCCTTTAGCTGCCCCGCCCAGCCAGCCCTGCTGCAGCTGCATCGTCCCGACCACATTCTTGCTTCTGATATAATCATTCTACCTCTGAGTTTATCTTTATTCCAGGATGACCTTTCTGAAATACAGGTCTAATTCACCACTCCTCTGCTAGAAAATTCTCCCTGGTGGTCCATGTTGGATCAGCTCAACACTATTGATTTCGTCCATTGCTGACTCTTTCTATCACCTCCTCCTCCCGCACACTGCTTTGGTCTAGAAAGTGAACAGCTTCACTTGACATATCACTCCCAAACAAGTGGAAGAATTCATCCAGAGTTGCAATGCTACAGTGAATCTAAGAGGCTGTTTCAAAGCCCAGGATGGAATTTTTTATTTAATTATTCATTTTGCATACCAACCACAGCTCCCTCCCCCTCCTCCTATTTCTTCCCTCCAGCTCCCCACTGCCCCCCTCACCCCCACCAAATCCACCTCTCCTCCATATTCACTCAGAAAGAGACAGGCCTCCCATGGGCATCAACAAAGCATGGTATATAAAGCTCCCCTAAGACTAAGCAGCTCCCCCAGTGTTCGGGCTGGTCAAGGCAAACCAGCTTGAGGAACAGATTCCCAAGAGCCAGCCAAAGCACCAGGGACAGGCCCTGCTCCCACTACCAGGAGTCCCACAAGTAGACCAAGCTACACAACTGTCACATGTATGCAGAGGGCCTAGGTCGGTCCCATGTAGGCTCCCTGGTTGTTGGTTCAGACTCTGCGTTCCCAAGAGCCAGACTAGCCATGTCTGTGGATTTTTCTGCAACATCCCTGCCCCTCCTGGCTCCTACAGTCCCTCCTGCCCTCCTGAGCAGGACTCCCTGAGCTCAGCCCAGTGTTTGCCCATGGGTCTCTGATTCTGCCTCTACCAGTCACTGGCTGAAGGCTTTCCAGTGACAACCTGGGTAGTCAGCAATCCGATCACAGGGGATGGCCAGCTCAGGCTATGCACCAGGATGGAATTTTTGAAGCTCTTCTACTCATTGCCACTGGCCACCGATGCTTAGTCAGTCTTCAGCTCTGGGAGCCAGTCATTCTGCCCTGTCCTCCAGGAAGTTTCCTAAGGAGGAGCAGAGGAAACAGCTGGGCTTGAAGGCCCCAGGCTGTGAAGGGTAAGAAGCTCTTATTACTGTGTGTGCTCACCCAAATGCAAATGCGATTGCCTCAAAGAACAGCAGCTGAGCACGAGCGGTTTGCTCAAGGCTTCCTCTTTAATACGAACCTCTGTTGCGCTCACCCCCCACATTCTCTCTCTTACCCTGTATTTCCTGCTTCCCTACTCTAGTCTCCAGAAGTATATCTGGAATCTTCCAGGTTTGGAATCAGCCTACACAATTAAATTAAGAAGCCCGTTGTTCACACGTTGACACTGGAATAAGGGGTTCTAGGAAAGAAGGATGTACATTATGAGGGACAGATGGGTCACTCCAAGCCCTTGGTACTGACATTTTCCCTTCTCTGGGAAAAACACACCCTATGCACTGCAGGCTAGCCAAGTCTTCAGCAGTCATTCTGAATCCAAGACTTTTACAACTGCTGGTTAACAATAGGGCTTAGGAAGGGAGGAGGAGCCACCAGCCTCTCTCCCAGTCACGGTCAGACTTATTATTCTCTTCTTTTAAAAAACTACAAGTGGAGGTCAGGCTGAGCGTCAGCCCTGTGGCCACGCACATGGCCAGACCTGACAGGGTCCATTTGCTAACACAACACACCTACTATTTTGTTTCATCGGAGTTTGAACTCAAGAATCAAAAGCCAAGCCATTAGTCATCTAGAATATAAATGGAATTTCATGTTCCTATGACTGATTGGTCTTAATTTATGAAAACATAGGGACTCTGTGAGGACAAACAACAAGAATCAAATATATACCCTTGCCAGGGCTCATAAAGTGGGCTGTAATTGGTCTGGGCTCCTGCTCTCTCAGTGCTCTGAGCAATCTTAATATCTTTAAGAAACTAAAAGCTTCTTTTCTAAACCTGTTTGGGCTTAATTGATGATCTCAAGGTCAAAGACAATGTATTTATGTTTCATTTTTCCCTTTTGCAGACCAAACATCAATGCAAGCTCAAGCGCTCACACATATATTTAATGCCAGTTTTAAAAAAATCATGTGTGACTGGGCAGAAGTCAAGTTCTCTGACATACACGTGCTCATCAAAATGGGTCTAGGACATTCACGTATGTAAATATGCATTTTCAATGTCTGTATTATTAAAATTGTCCTTAAACAAATGCATCACAGAAATACGGTGTATCTTCACTGAATCTGTAAAATGTATTTTCAAAATATAAAAGTAATATCAGTGCTAGGCAGTACCATGTGTACCAGAAAGACTATGTATGTAAAAATAATCAACCTCCAGAAAATTATAGCTCCTTTCTACTCCACTTGGTTCCTCTTCACTACTCAGGAAACTGCTAGTGAGCGTCTTTATACGTGAAGCATCAGTCAGCTAGAACAGTAGACAAAGCCACTGTGGCTGCTATTGCTGTGGACCTTCCATTCAAGTGACCACAATTAAAAAAAAAGCTTAAAAGAAGCAAACAAATAGTCTCAGAAATGAGGAATGGCTCAGACACCAGAAGCAACTTAAACATCATCCAGCCCTTCCCTAAGATCCAACAAACAAAGATAGAGAGGTTGACTAAAAAGACTTATGCATCGTCTGAGAAAGGGAATAATTACTTCAGTCCCTGAGCACCAAAGAAAAACTATTCAGGGGACCAGGCTGCTCACCCCTACAGGCAAGAGCATTTTAAGCATCACATGTCATCCTGAAACTTAACCCAACAGCCACATCAAATGAGTCATCTTTGAAATTCAAAGGAAAAGGCTAAGTTACTTCATGGGGTGCCAAGATCTTTTAAGCTCCTACAATGGTTCCCAAAGGTCAGGACTGGGAGCAGCTATTCCTCCTCACATTTCAAAGTTAGGCTTAAGGGACCCTGCATGTAACCCAGAGGCAGAGCACGTGTTCAGCACGTACAAGGCCCTGGATTCAATCCCCTAAGTAAATGACAAACAAACAAACATGACGATCAAGCACCTGCTTTAGTGTCCAAGCTCAGCATGAACACAAACCACTGGGGGATGCCCTTGACTGCAGCGGTGTCACGTGACTACAGCAGAAAGCAGCATGCTCATCTCAGCTGGAACTTGTTCTAGAGGAAGCCTACAGTCTTCACTGAGATGCTGCAGAGATAGACAGAACATGCCTGGGGCTGAAGTCCCCAATGCAATCTGCTCAGCTGGAGGAGCCACAAAGAATCATTGAGACCCATAATCGGATGGCACACCATAGCGTAACCAACACCCAGAATGCTGGAGGGTTTTTGCAGTCACCCAAAATGAACAGATGGAATGTGGTGGGGGCATTGGCAGGGCCTCAGAGACACATGAGCTTGCAGACCTTGCAAAAGGAGTATTTGATGTCAACTTTAGAGGCATTGCATCCTCCATCTGATGCCAATGTGTAGAAACTCACTCCATTTAAGGGAAGAGGAGAAACACACTCCGGTGATGGTGGGTTGTTTGAGGGGAAATGTAGCCCCGCCCCCTTCACTCCTTCCTACTTAATTCCCACTTACCATCTGCGAGGCTCTCTTGTGTCAGACAGGAGAAGGGTGCTAGCATCAGCTCTGTGCTTCCTGGGCCGACAGCCTCACCAGGGAACCAACACACAGACACACGTTCTCAACAGCTGCCATCTCGGCTTGAAGGAAACTAAATAAGATGCTGTCTTGGACCTGACTCGATAAAACTTTTGCCTTCTTGTTTCTGTTATGTTTGGGGACACATCAGCAGTTTTTATTGAATTATAACTATTATAAGAAATTTATTTTAGGAAAGATTCAAATTTGGAGAAATTGAACCCCTCCCCACACACATACCCACACCCACACCCACACATAACCTTTTTATGGTATTCTTTGTTGTTTTGTTGTTGTTGTTGTTGTTGTTGTTGTTGTCTTGGTAACTGTATTTGAATTTTCTTTTCTCTTTTAATGTGCTGAAGCAAATTATGAGTTCTATACAAATCACTCAGCAAAAATATACCGCATTGTGGTTGGTGGTTCATTAAAGAGGAATCATCAAAGAGTAGATTGGGAAAAAGCTAAATGGAGCAAGTCCACACTTTCAGTTTCTAATCTTTCTTAAAGTAAAGGTTTAAAACCAGCATCATAAAGAGTTTTTGCTTCATGAATCCATCTTTCCAGTTCTGATCCTCCAATTCTTTCCTTCTGTCTTAGGGTTTCCATGGTTACTATGACACAAAGCAAGTTGAGGAGGGAAGGGTTTATTTGGCTTACACTTCCATATCATTGTTCATCATTGAAGGAAGTCAGGACAGGAACTCAAGCAGGGCAGGAACCTGGAGGCCGGAGCTAATGCAGAGGCCATGGAGGAGAGCTGCTTACTAGCTTGCTTACCATGGTTTGCTCAGCCTGCTTTCTTACAGAACCCAGGACCACCAGCCCAGAGATGACATCACCTATAGCGGCTTGGGTCCTCTTTCATCTCATCTAATTGAAAGAATGCCTTACAGGTCTGCCTACAATCTGGTCATAGGGAGGCATTTTCTTAATTGAGGTACCCTTCTTTCAGGTGACTTTAACTTGTGTCAAGTTGATACAAAACTATGCAGCACACCAACTCAACTTACAAGTCATAAACACCAGATACATTTAGGTGCATTGTGGAGAGACATTTATAGGTAATAACTGGGCTTCTTGCCCGTGAGCCACAGAAACACATGCAACACACACAGTCCCAGGAAGACTCTCCATACTGAGGTGCTGTCTAAAAGGCAAAGACTTATTTTAGAAACAGTCCATCTGGCTCCACTCTGAGCTTTTAGTACTGACAGACAGGGACAGGGAGGCAGATGGTAACACAGGTAGATTTCCAACATCGTGAATCTTCTTAATTAAATTAAAATTTTACAGAAGCAATTTTAAAACTTAATGTAATAGCATACAATTACCTTAGGAACTGCATGCATGTAATAGTCCCTGATGTTCATTTTCGTGTGTTTTTGTGGTACGATGTTATTAACCAAGATCATGGAACACTTTAGGTACAACCATATAGTTGATAACGTTAACAGAATATGAATTATCTATTATATGATTATGATATAGAGAAAAGGCAAATATAATCAAAATATCCCAGGCTAGACAATCAGGTGAATTGTGTATATGAGAAAACCTTAAAAGCAGTGCTTACGGAAGATAATTTTCATATAAGGACGAGAAATTCAGAGCCCGGTGCTCTAGAGTCACGTGAGGACCAAGGCTCCCTGTACCTTCATCCCTAGTGTGTGGCTCCTTCCTCAAAGATGGATACATGGGCAGCCCTATGCTCCCAGCAGAGGATGATGGGCAGTGCTAAGGTGAACACTTCCCTCTAGGTCAGTGCCCTTCACAAGTTCCAACCTCATTAGCCATCCCTGCCAGCAAGGAAAACTGGGAACCTTATTCATTTTACTCAAAGGCATTCTTGCCTTCCAAAAACCAACGAGAAATCAAAACAGAGAGTTCAGGTTCATAATAAATACAAGGAGAAAGGATATCAGGGAGGCGACTGAAAGTTTCTGTCACAGAGTCAAAGAGTCCCATACAGAGACATGCGCAGGGGAGTGGCGAGCAGGATGACAGCCTGGCTCATGCAGAATGAACAGTGGAAAGGCCAGGGAAGACCTCAAACAGGAGAGCCAATGATTCTGAAGCTGGAGGGTCAGAAGATGCCGCAAAAAGAAGAAAAGGGCCATTCACTAGTTACTTGTTGTCATCTTTGTAACATCTAAAAAATAAACCCTGATTATTGATGCTTAATCAACATCCACATCAGTATACAAAACAGGAAAACCATGAAGTCTCTACACCAAGTTAGAAATGCCAGCCAAGCGGGAGGACTCTGCAGCCCCATGCCATCTTAAGAAGGCAAACCTCATAGAGCACATGAAAGCATCTAGAATGGCCTAAAACAGGCACCTACCATCACATCCCTGTCTCCTGTACAACCGTGAGGCCTGCAGAGCTTTATCTAGAAAGTAGGGCCCCGAGTCTCCCTATCTAGCAGACTCCAGTGGGTGGGCCTCTGCCTTTAGAATGTGTAACTCAAGAGGCTGGCAGGGGTGAGGGGTGGGTACTGTGGGAGGGGCCTAGAATAAGTTCATTCTACCACCAAGGAAGTTATGTCCTTCCCTGGAGTTGCCTGATGCCCTCAGGAAATGGGCAGATGCCCTAGAGAGTTAAGAATTACAGCATCTCCTAGCCAAATCCAGGTAATGAGAAAGGGAGATCTGGAGTACCTAGACCACTCAGCCTTCAAGATCACAAGACAGGAATAGATCCGTGGGGCTTCGTCACCACAAGGTGTTCGTTCATACTCTGAGGGGGATCTGCAGGTTTCAATGCAGGCAGTGATCCGTGAAGAGATGAGAATGAAAACCCAGTGCAGACTGATTCATCAACCCGGATCAGACCCGCAGAGTCTAATGCCAGGCGGTTCATTGTCACCATATTTAAAACAGTACAATTTGGGGAAAAGTTCTCAGGCAACAATCATCCCCATTCCAGACTCACAATAAGGCTTAAGGTGTGACTACATAGAAACGCCTTTGCAAAGTACATGTGACCATGAGGGTGGGTGTTATGGGATGGTCTTTCTGTATGCTGTGAATATGTGTTGCTACCATTGGTTAATAAAGAAGCTACTATGGCCTATGGCAAGACAGGTTATAGCCAGGCAGGAAATCCAAGGAAAGATACAGAAAGAAGGAAGGCAGAGTTGGGGGAGACGCTGAGGGCCACCAGGGGGACAAGATGTCATACAACACAGGCAAAGCCACGAGACACGTGGCAAAACACAAATTAATAGAAATGGGTTAATTTAAGATGAAAGAGCTAGCTAGCAAGAAGCCTGGGCTATAGACCAAACAGCTTGTAATTAATATTAAGCCTCTGAGTGATTATTTTATAAGCTGCTGTAGGCCGGGCAGGACAGAAAAACTTCCAACTGCAGGTGGGTTCTGGCCAAAGGGCCTAGAATCTAGTGAGGTCTCTGACTGAGATAGCAAAGTGGTCAGCAGGCCACAAAGTATTTGTGACATCCCCCGTAAGCTTAGGTTCTATGAACTCTGGGAGCTAAAGATAACAGTCTAGGGAAGGACAGTCTGGAACAATCATTCTGGGGAATTTGAGTGAGGTCTGCCTCCATAGCAAAAGATGGGTGAGGTCTGCCTCCACAGATAGCAGCAAAAAGGTCACCAGGTAGTTAACAAAACCCACTCCCAGCCTTCTAGGAGGGAAAATGGGTATTTTATCTCCTCCCTGTGTATTTAACATTTCTGGTTTCCCTAGTGGGCCCAAGGATATTTGTGGCCCCAACAATACTTTCTGCTGTTTGTTGGCTTGTTTTTGATATGGTCTTGGGTGGCCGAGCCTAGCCTCAAACTCCTGATCCTACCTTCATCTCTGAAGTTCTGAGATTGCAGGCATACGTCCCTGGCCCTCATGTTCAGAGCAGGAAAGCTGGTTGATCACATTATATCTGCACACAGGAAGCAGAGAACGATGGCAGGAAGTAGAACAAGACAAGAAACCCTCAAAGTTTGCCTACAATGACATACTTCCAGCAAGGCTGCACCTCCTAGACATTCTAGAACCTCCCTAAACAGCGCCACCTACTGGGGACCAAGTGTTTCAATACATGAGCCTGTAGGGGTTATTTCTCAATCAAACCATCACAGATGGAGTTCAGTTAGGTCAAAATTAGCAACTCAATTTTTTTTTAAATAGAGATTTTTTTCTTACAAAGTTGAAACATATTAAATAGTTATGACTAAACTTCAGTAAGTGTCTTAGGGTTTCTATTGCTATAAAGAGATACCGTGAGCATGGCAACGCTTATCAGGGAAAACATTTAAGTGAGGTGGTGGCTTACAGTTTTAGAGGTTTAGTCCATTATCATCATGGCAGGGAACATGGTGGCTGGGAGTGTGGCAGTGTGCAGGCCCACATGGTGCTGGAGAAGTAGCTGAGAGCTATCTTGATCTGAAGGCAACAGGAAGTGGTCTGTCTCACTGGGTGTGACTTGAGAATATATGAGACCTCAAAGCTCACCTTCACAGTGACACACTTCCTCCAACAAGACCACACCTACTCCAAGGCCACACTTCCTAATAATGCCACTCCCCTTGGGGGCCATTTTCTTTCAAACCAGCACAGTAAGTATGGTTATCTACTGAAATTAATGCAACTCTTTTTTTAAATAAAAAAAAAAAGCTTGTAAGCAGCAGAGGAAATAGATAAATATAATTGTGATGGAAAAATTTGCATATCAGTCTCATCTTCAACAAACCAGAAAAATAAAAACGTTCATAGAAGAATCAAATAATTAGAATCTTTCAATTGATGAATGCCTAAACTTGAAGCGTAAAGAGAGCTAACCATTTATTCTAGAGTAAAATAAATTTTGTTAAAAAGCATATACCTCAAATACTGAGTGCTAAGGGTTACCTCCTTAAATTCCAGAGTACAGAACATTTAAATCACCCTTTCTTGTCACAGTAAAAGAATACTATAAATTATTCTTCAGGAATCAAAATAAAGCAATCAAAATGAGCCCTGACTTCTACAAAACTATTTTTAAACACCGTGTGTAACCAGTGATTCAAAAAGGAAATAGAATCTGTCATAGCAAAGCACTGATCCGCTGGAGCTGGTGGCAGTGGCCCTCAGCTACTCTGTTTTCATGGTGGGAACACAGAAGCTTGGAAGCCATGGAAAGCTGTAATGACCACAAGAGGACTGAGAGGGACCACTCAGACCAGTTCCACCCACATGTGCCCACCCTCCTCCAGTCCACAAAGTTGGAGAAGTAGTGGAGAGGGGGATTTCTGAATACAGATCACTGAATGGCAATTACAGAGCAGTGTCTTGTGTGCTTTGGAAGTGTGCAGGGGAGGGAATGAGGATTTATTGACTGCGTTCAGGAAGGGTAGTAATTCATCCAAGGCCCATGGAAAATGGTCAGCTAAATACAGGTAAGGCCGGAAAGTGTTCAGCAGACAGAGCAGCAAACCAGAAAAAAAGCAGAGATGTGTGGCACTTAAAGAAGCCC
>CABHPQ010168722.1:15672-34675 GCA_902168405.1 Peromyscus aztecus
TAAAGTTCACTGAAACAAACTGCATCAAAGTTGCCTTAGTCCTTTCATTAACAAATCCATATTTTATAGACTTCTTGATTTTAAACCCTCTAGATAAATGAATCTCTTCTTATAGATAATGGAATGTATATTAGAACAATTGATCTAACTGAAATTTGACAGGCTCAATTTTCAAGTAAGGAATATGCCGGTCCAGTTTTACTTTATCGGTTCAACTTTCATAAGGAAAAAAATTGAAGTAGTAAGTTAAATAATTAAATGAGCTCACAAGAAGTTGATGGAAAATGTTTCCTCTATCAAAGCAAAATCCAAGTTAATATCACAATAAGTTGATTTTTCATTGCTGCTTAGATCATAATCACATTTTTAAATTTTCATTAACTCATCTATATGTGAGAAAATATTATAGGCTAATGATATTTTAGAACTATTTTTAGAACATACAAAGATAAGTTAAACTATTCAAGTAACTCTAATAATTTTTGTAGGAAAATTGGTAGCATATTTTGTCACAAGAAATGATAAATAGGATTCTCATGGATTAAAAACTACTTCCTTACCTCCAGTTTATTTCCTGAAGTACTGGGTTCCCAGTGAGACAAAGCTCACGGAGAGAGTAGCATGCATTGAACCAACACATGACACTTGTCAGATCTAAAAATAAAATAAAAAAATAAAGAAAAGAATTTGCAAAGTAGCATAGATAATTTTAACATAAACTGTCATAAATAAATCACCAATTTCCCAGTTAAAATAAAATTGTATTTTAATAGTTTAGTTTTTCCCATTGAATACCTCCAAGCTTTCAAAACAGACGGGGTGCTGAATAGAACAGAGACTAGTAGAAAATTATGTTTCTGTCATTCAGAACTTGTGAAATTTGACAACTCATTTCTACAGTCCAGTTTTAGACTGTCTTGATATGTGAGAACCGAATGAGATTATGTACTTAATGTTCTACTATACTTAGAACAAAAGTTATGACACCAAATATAAGGAATACAATATGTGCTGAAGCGAAATACATCAACAGACACAATCACATAGACCTTCTATACTTTTAAAAATAAAGCTTATAGTTAAATCTAGGCTACTCTATAGAGCAATGTGTAGAGACTTGATTTCCCAACGAAAACTAATGCTGACTACACATGCACCCTTGTGTGCACACATGAAGACACAGACATGATATGTGTATTTTAAGTCCAGATCTGACAGAAAGGAAACACACTATTATCCTTTTAGTAGATCTATGATTTCAATATTTTTCTGTCTAGAAGAAGATTATGGTTCATCTAGACATACAGTAGAATACATAGATTCTATTTTTCTGAATTAAAGTGGAAACTGTTAGAAAGGAGGCTAGAATTTGTGGGGAAAAGGATTGAGAAGAAGGTACATGAATGTTGGATATGTCTTTTGAGAATTCATTACATGGTCTTGGCAATGTGTTGAGTATTGTGCAGGCTGAAAAGACTCAAAATAGCTGAGGTTTCCAGCTTTAGGAGAAAGATCTAATAAACCTAATGTTAAAACTTACACAACAGTTTTATGAATGTCATGAGGATTTCAGACCCAACATCATGAGACCTGGTCAATCATCTCAGAGATCCAACTAAAGTCTGGGAGAATATGTATTGTTTTTATAGCTTATAGTGGAAACTTTAGATTGTGGCTGCTACTTGGAGGGGACTGACTGGAAGAGTAAATGGGGAAAACATTTTAGGGGGATTTGTTCAATTCATAATGCCTTAATAAACTTTTAATGGGTAAATAGCGGGAATGGATAAGCTAGCAGTGATCTTTTTGCTCGTCTTCATAAATACAAATGCATATGTGTTCAGAACAACTCTTCACTTTATTTGAAACAGAAATTAAAAGCCTATTATTTAAAAGAAAGAAATAATAGAATTCCAAACTTACCGGAAAGACAATTGTTGCTGACATCTAGTTTTTCCAAAGATACAAAATGAAAAAGTGGTACAATTGTTGCTAAACTGAAAACAAAATATAAAAATTATTGAGAAAATTAACAAGCATATTCTTGTTATTTTCTTTGAAGTACAACTCATTTACCTAATGCAATTATATAATTATATATAATTATCTATAATTGTACAATACAATGCAGAACAATTAAAACATTGAGTAACAGTATTTATTAAAAATGTAATAAGCCTAAGAATGTAAGTAATCCTATTATGGAAAATCAAAGTTCATTTTTCAAAAGAATTTACCGTGGAACATTACAATAATGGGAGATTTTGATTCATTTAAAAAATAAATTACCATGGAATTGCTAATTTCAGTCACAAATACCATGGGCTTTGATGTATATTTGCTATTCAGTTTTAAATGGGTAGCTATCTGCTTATTATTTTGTTTTATATATTTATAAAGCTAGTTATACAGAAATTACTTTATCTGTTTTCCTTCCTTAATTTAAACACATAGCCTAAATCTTTAAGGTACAATCTTTTTTGAGGGGTAGCTATGATATTTTAAATGTTTTAATGTAAATAAAATGACATCACTCCCCATTTTATTACTCTAGGCCCTCCCTGCTACACTAGCTCAAACATCTCCAATGTCCTTTTCCAAGTTGACAGCCTATTTATTTTTCTTTGATTATTATTGCAACATACACACACATATGCAGAAGTGTGTGTGTGTGTGTGTGTGTGTGTGTGTGTGTGTGCGTGTTTGTATAAATCGCAACTGGTCACAGTGCAGAGATAAATAAGTCATGAGGAGCCCAGCTCCAAAGGATACTTCTACATCACCTCTACAGAATCTATGGCTCAGGGAACATCCTAAAAAGGCTTCAGAAAGATTATAAGAACTAGGATAGGCTAAGAAACAGTTTCTCCTATTAATAGCCACACAAACAAGATTGGAAGATGGCAAACTCAATGGACATTTTAACATGGAAATGGAAATCTTTTCAGGGTTCCACTCCTAGACAAAAATCTAGAGGCCACTAATGACTGCTGGAAGGAGAATTAGCTTCTCCCAGGGTACAGTCCCCTTATTCATTGTCCAGTGCAGACTGTCAACCTTGAAACTATATACTACACACAAACAACAAAACCAGACTCAACAAGTTTTTTATATATATATATATATATATATATATATGTGTGTGTGTGTGTGTGTGTGTGTGTGTGTGTGTATACATACAAACCTTTTTAAAAATCACTTTTAATAGAATAACTAATTAGACTCATTATTGTTTTAATAAAAATTATTTTAAACTAGATTAAGTTACCATCAATATAAATACCCAACATTGTATTGTGCTTAGTTCAGATTTGGAAATATGCTTAACATATAAACACAATATCCAACAGGAATAATTCTATAAAATTTTATATTAATAGAATGGATTTAAGCTGGCCAGAAATAAAATGTTTAAAGTACATATTTTTATAATTCATTTATACTAAAATATAATAGTGAAATTATTGATGCTTACAAAGTTTCTTTTATTCATTTTCCACATCATAATGGTCATTAAGAACTCATTTTCAAGCAAGAAATAAATGATACTTAACATATAATATATATATTTATATATATATATATATCATGTAAAAGCTGTGAAAGGCAAACAAATTTTATCTTGATTGACATTTCTAATGGAGACAAGTCAAATATTTGTTGCATAATAACGCACAAACATAGCTTTTTGCAAATTAAAATCATACCAGTTTACCTGAATCTTTAAGTAATGCAAAAACTTATTTGAATGAACTCATTATTGTGAAACCTGAAACACCTTTGTAGTTAATTCTCCCTATTAGTATGGGAATTCATCATAACATTCAGCTAAAGAAGAGTTGAGTCTAATACTATTAGCTCTCTGTCATTTCTTTATTTCTGTTTCTCTCTCTTCTCTCTCTCGTGTGCGTAAGTGTTTGAAACTATTATAACTATTATTCCAAGGTCAGAGGCCCCACAGCAGCACCGTGGCTGAAAGCCTCACGGTGTCTGGCACAGACTCACCCTTGTGTGCACCTTGACTCCTCCCTTGTTCTACCCTGTTCTGCATTAGTAGAGAGAAAGAAGATACTGCTAATGAAACCTACGCAAAATAATGAGGCTACAAGAAAATGCCTCTCACTGTCCTCGCTCCTAAGCACAATATAACCATTCTTTAAATGTAGTACACTACCACTTCTTTAAGAGAGTCTCATGGGTGACAGAGTGTAGAATAAAAAATACTAAAAGAAAATAAGAAAAAACACGGGAACTACAAACCCTTCTCTGTACCACATAAGAACAAAATTGACTTAAATGTCACATGGATGTGACAGGAAGCAAAGGAAGAAGACAGGATAAACAAATGAGAGACAGAGAAGAAGGGGGGTGTGCTTGGAGGAAAGGAGAAGGGAGACAGGCAAAATTGAAACATCGTGGGTAGGTAATTATTGGATTTAAGTCTTCATCTTATCGTGTTTCCATCCTGAATGTGTACTTGATAATTTTGCAGATATGAAATGTTGATTCTTTAAGTTATAGCACAAAAGCACTTAACAAAAATTATGTTTGTAACTTTGTTAAATCTTAATATTAAATCTTTGTATTTCTAATAAAATTTTTCAATAGCTAATGAATTAGTTCACTCTTCATGATATGGTATTTTCTTTTCTTCAGAATATTTTGTGTACTTCTAATGCTACATGGCAATATATATTGGAAACATCAAGAGAAAACAATCAATGACATTTAAAAACAATATGACTTTCTTTAAAAAAATCTGTTTAAATAAATATTTGCTATGGTCAAATATCTCTGTAATACTATATTTTTATCTCTTCATATAGTCATTCTTTTAAAATCATGATTTGTAAATTGTCCTTTTTTTCAAATTTTAATCAAGAAAACTGGCTATTCATGAATCTTCATGACTATTCATTGTGATGGTAGAAATTTGATCATAGGTTCCTTTTTCCCAAACGTTTATAGTTTTTCCCTTTACTGACATTTCATGAATATTTTTTTCCAAGAAAATTCAAACCAGAAAGACAAAGGGACATTAGTGAAAACCTAATACGACTTGACCTTGTCACATTAGCCCTGGGCATTAAAAGATATAAATTTCAAAGACGACAAAAATGCAAAGATTTTTACATTGAGCACCCAATGGGTAAGTTTCCACTCTGCCCCCACTTAGGGTCTCCCTGGAAGGAGAACAGTTTATATAGGCAGAGAGTCTTCTAGTTAGAACTCTTCTGAGTCAAACTTAAACCAGTCACATGTCCTAATGAAAATTTAAAACAGAAGACTGGATGAAACAAGTATTCCAAACAATATTCACTAAGTACCACTCTTTATATGTATTCCATTTGCTCGGAAAGAAAATATGTGGGTGTATAATCTCTTCCTTGTGATGGAAAGTTACCAAAAAAATCAAAGAAAATATATATGTTGTAAAAGTATCCTAATTACAAATCCCAATGATGTCTGTATAAGTGCATTTTAACATATGCATTTTAAATTCAAAGATTTCTGAAATGGACTCACATGCATTTCCTATGTGGATGACAGCTAGAATTTTGTATCAGAAGGTAGGCAATAGCTGCTCTTTGGCACTTGAGAAGAAGTTAAGTCTCAGTCAATGAAAAGACCTGCTTAAGGCCAAATGACTGGTTTTTCACAGATTCAAACCACAAACCTGAACTGGCCTATCTGAATTTTAACATCCGCTATGTGGCTCTGCACACAGTGCAGAGATAGAACACTGTAACATGGATCATAGCTAAAGAAATAATTCTGCTGTGGAAAAAAAAAAACTAAGCCTTGAGATTATTTATATATTATTCCATTAGGAAATAATTTTCTTTCTTTGGGTGCCTTCATATCTTCTGCTTTAGTAACAGCATGTGCTGACATATGCAAAGGATCTGATAGTATAAAAATATATTTAAATACGTGATAGTATTATAAAAATTCAATCTGGTGCATGTAATAATAATTCTATATAATATACAATCACTGTATATTCATTGTAAATAATTCTGTTTCATAAGAACATTTTCATAACAATATACAATTTACATTGACTGTGTTCCTCACCTACCTCCACACCCACATACCTATCTGCCCCCTCCATCCCTAAACAGGTTTTTCTCTACCCCTATGCTATAAATATATGCATAGTGTTTTTTTTATAAGATCGAGGAGCCACAAATGTTATTTGGCTTTTTTAGTCTGAATGACATTTTGTACAGACAAGCTACAAAGGTTAAATTTTTCTATCTCTAAGAAGTTTTTAAAGGTTACAACATATGTTATAGCTCTCAAAATAACAAGCCTAACTTCATTCAGTAATCAAATGTGATATCTAAGCAGACAAAATTACAAATAATAATCATTGGGAGTAATTATTCCAGTGATCATTATCAATTCCAAGAACCGAATTGGTCAAGTTGAATAATTCTCTTTCAACAGATTGATATGTGAATATCATCTGAGAATGGCAAAGCCAAAGCTTATTACCTATGATCATTTTAATTTTGAAAGAAAAGAATATTTCATTGTGGCTTAAAGCAGTCAAAGAACTAAGGATGTTCTTTTATGATTTTCTAAATTTAAATGTTTTCTAGTATTAGAAATGTAGTTGGAGAAGTAGTACTGTATGTGTGTTGTGTCCACTCATGTATGGTTTACTACATTTGTCCAAGGCATAACTGATCACTTCACTTGGAGATTGTATTTGTTATAGTATGATCCTATGTATTCATGTAGGTCCAAAGTACATATGTTGTTTCACATGAAGGAACTTATTTCAAATCTAAATAATGTCCTGTTAAATGCAAATCAGCTTTCATAATTTAGATATGATTACAACACTCTAATGGGACTTTAAGAATTGTATTCAATTTTTAATTTTCAAAGATTAATACCTCTGTGTTAAGTCATTTGATACAAACATGCTCAAAATATGAGCACTACTTGGCAAAG
Organism: Peromyscus aztecus; assembly: GCA_902168405.1. Taxonomy (NCBI): domain Eukaryota; kingdom Metazoa; phylum Chordata; class Mammalia; order Rodentia; family Cricetidae; genus Peromyscus; species Peromyscus aztecus. The sequence continues at coordinate 22,639 of CABHPQ010168722.1, forward strand.
ACTGAGAGATTAGTTTTGTATTGTTTATAAACATGCACTCATTTGTCCTTTCTCACATGTCTTGTAAACATCTTGTAACTCAAAGAGGTAATTTCTTGATATTGGTGGTCCAACCACTTTACTCCATATATCTGTTATTAATAAAGTAATCATATTAGAGGAACAAGTTTCAGTGAAATATTAAGCACAGAAAGACAGAATAACACATATTGTAGTTATATTTTGACTTTACACAATAATTCTGTTCAATGATCCAGATGTTTAATTGTCTCTAATGTGTCCTTGGATGCAGGTACTTTTACTAATATCAAGATATTTTAAGTGTTACTATTTTATATTCTTTTGGAATTCAAATGGAAACCCATTTTAACAAGTACAAATGACAAGCAAATTGAGTGAAAATTAAAAACCATTGTTTTCTGACTTAATAACTACCATTTGAAAGAGTGAGGCATCCCTATGAATTGAATTTCCTACATTCTGTATTTTCCAAAGACTAATTCTCTATAAACATAAACAAACATGGCCTGAGATGTTTCTACAAGTATATTTTTGAGAGAAAACAAAATGAGGAGAATAAACTTATAAAATTTTAGTGACAAAAAAAAAAAAAAGCCGGGCGGTGGTGGCGCACGCCTTTAATCCCAGCACTCGGGAAGCAGATCTCTGTGAGTTCGAGGCCAGCCTGGTCTCCAAAGCGAGTTCCAGGAAAGGCGCAAAGCTACACAGAGAAACCCTGTCTCGAAAAAATCAAAAAAAAAATTTTTAGTGAGAGCCTCAGGTAAGTCAGCCACTTTATTTTTTTTAAACTCTAGATAGTTATATTTGTATCTTGTGTGCTGATTTATTTTGATGCACCCTGATTTAATTGCAGGAATCCCAATTGTTCAATTTTATGTACATCACACAACAATTTTAAAGAACTATTCCTAAAATAAAATGTATTTTCACCTGTTTTGGGAGATACTCAGATCTTGCAGTAAAGGCAGCCAACATGAAGAAAGTCCTTCCACGTTCAAGATGCTATTGTCGTCCAGATGCAGTTCTCTAAGCAGAACATGGTTCTTTAAGGATGGAGGCTACAATTAAATGTATTTTGTTACTTGGTAATAGGCAAAATATTTTGTAACCAAATAGAAAAGATTGTAAGAGATACATTCTGATAAGCAACAAACCATAATTCAAAGTATATTGCCAGTCTTTCAGTATGGATAAAATGCCTACTAATTAAGTTTACTATTTTTGATAGTCTTTATAAAAGAAGTTTTATGACAAAGTGCAATTTAATCTCAATGACAGATAAATGTGGTCCAACTTATGTACCTTAGTGAAACAGAAATATTATGATATGCTATAGTTTAGTACTCTAAAATCTTTTTTTTTTCAAAAATCCATGAGCTGTAGAATTTTTCAAAGATTTATTTATTATGCATACGTGTTCTGCCTGCATGTTTGCCTGCAGGCCAGAAGAGGGCACCAGATCTCATTATAGATGGTTGTGAGCCACCATGTGGGTGCTCGAAATTGAACTCAGGACCTTGTGGAAGAACAGCCAGTGCTCTTAACCTCTGAGCCATCTCTCAAACCATATTCTGAGAATCTTATCTTAAACTATATTTATAAGACACTATAAGCATTTGGGGTTTTTCCTAAATGGATAAAAACTCAAATTAATGCAAAGGGGCCAATGAGCAGGGAAAATATTTAAGAGAGGGTAATAGAATATAAGGATACAAGCATGAAAGGTGAGATGCTGGGGTTAGAAAGGTTTAAACCAGAAGCAGGACAGAGGCAAGGAAATGGGCTGGGGGACTGATTCGGGAAGAGGGTCAGATAAAAGTAAAAATACATGGAAAAATCATAAGGAAATGCAATCAAAAACAGAAATTAGTTTTTATTGATGGTACCTATGTAGTTAGATAAAAGTTGTTCACAGAAGCTAAATGTTATTCAATGAAAATCCTAGTGCCAAGAGGCTCCCCTCTACATGTTCTTGGCCTCTAAACAATACGGGCAATTGCCACTGTTCTTGACTGCCCACCAGAACTAGCTGGTGAAGGACCTATTGATGAAGACTCCATCTGCCTTGGTTGCATGACATAAAGAAATAAAACTGGAACTGGGCTGGAACCTTCTTTGCTGTCTATCTCGCCTCCAGCCTGTAGCAAAATACTCTACAGGCTTCTTGGGGAGAACTGTCGTTAGCCCTCATACTCAGTGTGCACCTGTGTTCAACAATGCTCACAAGTGATTTGAGCCCAGTAGTTCAACGGTGGCAACTCTGTTGAATTGGAGTAAACAACTGCTTTCTGATTGTATCTGATGCCTCGTCTACAGGAGAAAATTCCTGCCTGGTATGGTAAACCTGGTATAAACCCCATGGACGACAAGTTCATAAGTTCTAATGGGGAAGATGATGCTGTTACTTTGTTAACTAAAACTGAGCATGAGGTGCCTTTCAAAAATGTCTTCTCAATAACTAAGCTTATTATCATATACTATTACTGCCGTCAGTTTCAGAGAAACTTGGTTTTACAGTGGTGCCTGTAGGGACTCATAACTGATCAATGTAAGAAGAATGCTGAGCCATAAATGGGATATCTATAATACCCCTTCCAAAGCTCACAGAACATCTCAAAAGGAACAAAAGACTGTTGGGACTGGAGGGAATGAGGTCAAGCATTTGGAACACTATCTTCAGGGCATGACATGGCTATTACATTCTTGAATGAATAGCAGCTCTGATAACATGCAAAAGAGCTGAAAGTTAGGCTTGTCAATACCTAGTCATGGAATCAGAAATGTCCCCAGGAGCCCTACCCCTCTCTGAAAATTTCTATGCAGTAAATAGTGGTATTTACATGTTCCTGGAAAAAAAAATTCTCTAGCCATACTCCTGTTCACAGCCCTAATGAAACTGATGGAGTTCCTCTATCTTTCTCCTCTCTTTTCCTCTCTTTCTTCTCTCTCCCTCTCTCTCCCTCCCTACCCCCCCAACACATAAAAAAGAAATGATACAAGAGGGCATCCAGTTCCAAAGGGAAATAACAGGTGCTGGAAGTGGACAAGAGAAGGTAATGTGTTTTGTAAATATGGTCAAAATATATTGTGCACATGTATGGAAATATCATAAGGAAACCTATTATTATGTGTAATTAATATAGGCTACCAAAAAATAAAAAATAAAAAAGGTAACTTAGAAATAACTTATAGTTGATTAATTAAAAATAAAGAAATAATATTCAAATAGCTTTCAAAATGTATGGTAGATATTTCAATTAGAAGAAAGATACTGCATTAGTTACAGACATCAGTTACTTTAAATAATTTACCTCTCTTAGGTAATTTCCCTGCAACTTTACTATTTGGAGCAATCCACAATTTCCAATGCCATCAACGTCAGTAAGATGATTATGTGAACAATCCAGGTATATGATGGTGGGTGCTTCACATAGACCTTTAGTGCTAATTAACTGGTTGTGGTCCACAGTTAGTTGCTGAAGGGATTTCAAAGATTCTAAACCACCTGAAAGATAAATTTTCTAATATCACACTTGTATTTTTACATTCTTCCTAAGACATATCATGCAAACTGGTATTTGGGGATAAATTCACATTTGGGGATAAATATCCATACTTGTATTTTTTAATACACTGTTTCCTTGTAAACCCAGGCTAGCCTGAAATTTGTGACATAGTTAATGTTAGTATTAATCTCTTGAACGTCCCATTTTTACCCTCCCAGTTGCTCACACTACAGACACACAACACTGTGCCTAGTCTTGAAAATATAGTGGTTAGTTATATAGTTATATATGAATTAAAAACTGAAGGAAATTATTAATGTATAGGTTGGGAAATGAGAATTTTCAAACAATGAAACGAGGAAAATTGCCAGTCTCAACAAGAATTGTATTTGATCTCTCAGTGGCAAATAACTTTTTTTTTTTTTTAACTTTTTCAAGCATCATTCAGGACAGGTAAAAGAATGAAACATAAAGTTGCAGGAATAAGCTTCTTTTGACAAGAGAAGCTGAAATGAGACAGTAGACAAGACAAACGAAGAGTTGGGAGAAGCAAAGAGGAAAAGGCAATTAGAAATGTGTAGCAAACACAGAAAAATAATAATGGCATATGTCTTTAAATTATAAAGGGTATTCATATTTATAATAAATTGCATGCCAGGCATAATTACCAAAAAATTTGAGAAGAGGTCATTGCTTAACTTGCATGATAGAGATATTAACAGCATTATCAAGATAAAAGCCACAGTACAGTAGAAGATAAAAAACAGGCATAACTACTTGTGGATTTTTAGCAATGGAGAAAAGTTTCTTCAGATGACTTTATCAACTTGGCTTTCATTATCTTTCTGAACACACTGTCTCATGGTTTTCCCTTTTCCCAATATATCCCAAAGCTAGTCAACAAGCTCTGTCTCAGATGTGTGACCCATGATTCACATCCTGTCAGTGTGAGAGCAGGTAGGTTCATCAGCGAATTTTAAAACATACCCTAATCATAACCCCCATCAAACAAGTATTTTTAATATGCTTAAAAAACTGTCAAAAGATTTCAATTTAGTGGAAGCAAGATCATTTCAAGCCTCACAAGACTGAAATGCCTTTGACCTAGCTTTTGTGGTGGTTCAAATGAGAACAGTCTCCACAGGCTTATACATTTGAATACTTGGTCCCAAGGTGGTAGAACTGATTTGGAATGATTGGGAGGTGTGCCCTGGTGGAAGTGTGCCACTATCGTGAGATTTTGAGGTTCCAGAAGTCCATACTATTTATTTCCAGTTCGTTTTTTCTGCCTCGTGATTATGAATCAGATGTAGTTCTCAGCTACTGCTCCAGTGCCATGCCTGCCTGCCTGCTGCTGTCATTCTCCCTGCCATGACGGCCATGGACTCACGTTCTGAAACTGTAATCCACAATAAATGCTGTCTTCTATAAGTTGCCCTAGGCACCATGTCTTGTAGCAGCAATGTGAAAGTAACTAACACACTTTCCTATTTCTAAGAACCCATTCCATACTTACAATGATAAGCTTACAAATACAAATGGTCACTGATATTTTAAGTGGAAAGATGAAGGTCAGTTACATGAATAGTGAACAGTTAACTGTCATAGGATAGCTGTAAAATTAATATATATAATTTTCTTCATGAGTGTGTGTGTGCGTGTGCATGTGCGTGCGTGTGTGTGTTTGGAAGGACAGGTATCATACTGCCCAGGTTGATCTTGAACTCTATATACAGCTGAGGATGAAATGAATTACTTAATGCTCTTGCTTCCACTGAGGTGCTGTAATGATGAGAATATATATCCATGTCAGGTTATATGTGGTACTGGGGATTACATGCTAACTGGTATGTCTATACTTAAAATATATAGATAATAGATATATATGAATACATATATCTATTAGATACATTAAACCAAACAATTGATCATGAACATTCCTACATTAAATGAAATACTAATTCATATTCTTTAGGTAGAAAGAACAATGAGATAAAAATAAAGTAACAGGAGTTCCACATGTGTAAGATATTACTAAATACTAATACTACTGAATTATTATAGTAAAAGTACACTGGGCCTATCTTACTCTAGATGCGGCACCTACAGTAAGTAAATGGAGTATGAAACAATACACAATGTGTAACCAAGAAGAAAATAAACTTAAGACATCAATCCAAGCAAAAGCGGAAGAATGGTGCAAAGAACAAGCACATCAAACCCAGTAAAACAGTTTTAAACTCAAATGTATGGGATTACATATAATTATTAATTATACTTAATTATTAGGAACGAACATTTAAATCTAAAACTTTTAGCTAACCTAACATATGGGTGGGGGGAAAAGAGCAAAAGTAACAAAATTTCAGATGAGAAGACAGAAATCTCAAAATGTGACTTAAACTGTATTTAGTAGGATAGACAAAGAAACCAGGGTTTACCTCAGTGTAACCCCATGTTTTCAGAATCAATATGAGTCAAGATCCCTGTGCTTAGGTTGCAAATGATGATTGATATATCACGTGATTTTCAGTTCCCATGATCATAACTAAGTAACGGTAGACACAGATGAAGACTTCTAACACAATCGCTCACTAGAACTAACAGTCATGCTTCCCTACAACAAATAAGATCAAAACTAAAGATAAATAGGGACTGGAGACATAATGGACAAAGGCCAGCAGTTAAGAGCATTTACAGCTCCTGAGGAAGATCAGAATTCTGTTCCAGCACCGATTAATCTGGTGGATCACTACCTGATGTCCAGCTCCACAGGAACTGACACCTTCTTTTGGCTGCCACTTGTGCACGTGTGCATACACATGCATGCAATTGCACACCCCCCCCACACACAACTAAAAATAAATCTTTAAAAACAACTAGACTAAATAGGTGCTGTTCAGAGACTATTTGGAGCTGATGGCTGGGGGACAATGCCAATGAAACAGATGTGGAGTAAACTGCTCCAGGTAGCCTTCTGAAGAGAAGAAAGCAACTCAGCATCACAGTCCAACTTAATTTGAACCAAGAAAGGTCTTCTCATAATAACCCCCATGTGAGACTAAACTCACCCTCTGTTATGTATGGCCTTCCCCATAGCCCTGCATGTACCCAGCATAAAGCCATGAGTAACACTGGAATGTTATAGAAATGACACCGCCATGCCCATCTGGAACCAAGGCAACACAAACCTAACAGACCAGAACCCCAAGATACACCTGCAGGCAGGTAAAATTATTACAAAAAATAAAGGTGAAGACAATGCATCTACAAGGAGCAAACTATCAACACACAAAACTGAGAAGCATGAAGGGGGAAGACAGTATGATACCACCAAAGGAGAAGAATAACTGTCTATCAATAGAGCCCCCCTAATTGTTAAAATTCCCCCCAGAAAATTAAAAAACAATGAATCTAAGAAAACCCAATGTGAAAGGATGTATTGTACACAGAAAATTCAGTCAATCAAATTAGAAAATAATTCAGATATAAAGGATAAAGTCTAAAAGAGAATTTATAAAATGAAATGAAAATTTTGGACCAAAATTATGTAATGAGTAAATCAGATAAATTAAAAGGGAAAGAAAGCAGAGGAAAAAGTTTGCATGTTATAAATAATAATTTCTTTAAAGAAAATATCCAATTAGTGAACATCTATGTGAAAAAGAAATTCTTAGTATCACTAGGCATTAGGGAAGGACACATCAAAAATCACAATAAGGTAGCATTTAATCCAAGATAAAATCACTGCTAAAAGGTTAAAAAGTATTAAAGGGCATATGAGCATAAGGAGAAAAGAAACTCCGATACAGTGTTGTTAGGAATGTAAATTAGTACAGTCATATGGAAGATAATACAGAAAGCTCCCAAAAGATTATATGTAGTACAATCACATGACTCAACTAATCTATTTCTAGGTGTATATGCACTGGAAATGAGGCCAACACATGGAAAAATATTTGTAAGACATAGCTGTACTATTGTGTTTACTTAGTTAGGCAAGAGAATCAACCAAGATGTTGGTGGGTGGATAAAAGGACAAAGGAAACACAGGGTGCCATTGCAATAAACAACAGGATTATTATTCATCCATAAAAACTATAAAATTCCAAGTTCAATGCAATTGAAGGAGGTTAGATAAGGTGAAATAAGCACACATAGCATGACACATACCACGTTATCACTCATATGTGGACACTAAACATGTTGCTTTCGTAGAAGAAAAATCATGGTAGTGATTGCTAACATTTTAGATAAATAAATGAAATGTCTTCTTTTTTCATGCTCTCAATATTAATATATAACCAACAAAATAAAACTATTTGTGAGAAGTATTTAATATTTGTTTCAAAGTGTAAAATGGTCCCCTATATCCAAAAGAAAGCTGATTTGAATATGCCAGAGGCAACGACTAAGATAGAAAACCTTACTAGAGATGAAAAGGAATATTTAAAAGTGATAAAATTTGTCTAATTAACAAAAGTTATTTATAAATTTACATGAATAAGATATCATGTTGTCAAAACTATTTAAAGCAGAATAAAAGATAATAGGCATCAAAAGAATAGAGAAGGGAATAGATGGGTACAAGTGATCTGATCAAGAAAATGGGAAAAGGGGAGTCTTTAGGGAAGGGGGAGGTAGATAAATGCTGAAGGATGGATGATAGTAAAATAACAGTAAGAATTTGTGAAAATCATAATGAATCATTCTATTAATTATTGAGTAAAACTCTACATAACATGTAAATTATATATATATATATATAATTTCATATACACGCACACACACATATATATACATATATGAATGAAATTTTTCCTATTTGAGCTGACAATGCTCCCTCCAAGATCCAATAACCACCAAAGAACATTCCAGTACCAGGCATGAAAAACTTTCTTTATAGAGTTGTTGATTAGGGGGTATACAACTGACTCCCGAAAAAAGTCAATTGCTATTGCCCTTGGTTGCCTACAAGAGGTTGCCTACAAGAGGTAAGTAAGTCCCTATTGCTGAAGACACCATGGATTTCAGACACAGGGCTCAGAAGTCTCTGACTAGAGCTGACCTAAATGGCTTCTCCTTGAAGACTAGCTTTCATGGTACCTGGAGGTGCAATGCAATCTTCCAAAGGAGGTAAGCAACCAGCTGTCCTACCCAGCTATAATGCCCGAGAGTCACAACCAGGACCAGCATGGGACAATAATCCTAAGGGTGTAGTAGTGACAGAGAAACCTTGGTGCTAACCAACAGTGCTCTAATTGGCCCTAAGACTTGATCAACAAGAGGGAAACCATGCCTGGTTAGAAACCTAGCCAAATACGCAGGGCAAGTGAAGTCATGGGTCTTGGAGGAGAACCTACAACCACCTCTATTTTAAACCAGCAAAACCCCTAACTATATTCTAAACACTTGTTCTTGTATATACAGATAAGTGTAGTCTCACTTCTCATGAATAAAACTTCTTACAACAGATGTGCACTATTAAAAAAAAAACTAGAAGCAATCAAAATGCAGATTTGTAGAGCCCAGGCCCAATAGATACATCTACAAAACAATCCCACACTTAATGCTCAGGGAACACGGCAGAAGAGGAGGAAGACATATTGCAAGAGCCAGAGGATCGGGGAGTTTGCTGGGAGACTGTGTCTCCTACTAATGTCAAATGCTACATCCATAGTCTCACTCATATGACCACCTAGACATGAGCTGAACAAGGACAACAACAATAGACATGCCAATGCAGACAGAGGAAAGTCTATGAGGCCTCAACCATCTATTCAAAGATCTACAGGCAACTAAGCAATGCTGAAAGTGGGAGAAACAGTATTCAGGAAGAACACACCAATTGCTTTTCCAATACCAAATGGTAAGTCCTGAAAACATACATACAAGTAACATTATTGAGACTGAGAGGGCTATACTTAGGAATATATATATATACACACACATGCATGTGGCAACAATTTTTAAAAAGAGGCTATGAATATGAATTTGAAAGAGAGCAAGGAGGGGATACATGAGGTCTGTAAGGAGAAAAGGGAAGACAGAACTTAGTAATTATATTATAATCTCAAAAATAAAATAAAAAAACATAAAAGAGAGATTTGATGTAGGGCTGGGGAGATCACTTATTTCATAAAATGCTTGCTTTGTAAGCCTGAGGACCTGAGTTTAATTCATATATATATATAGTTTAATCCCATATAATGAAAGTCAGTTGTGGTCGTACACATGTGTCATGTCAAGACTGAAGATGCCCAGGTTCACTGCGGCTACCTGGGCAGCCCAATCAAGCTTGTCAGAGAGTCCCAGGAAAATAAGAATCCATTTCTCAAAAACCTACCAACCAACCAAGCAAACAATGCTTGAAAGCACCTGAGTAGTGACATATATGTTTCCATATGAACACACACACATGCACACACACACATACAGAGAGAGAGAGAGAGAGAGAGAGATCATCATGAATTATTGCCTTGATTTTCTATGCACTACTATGCTAAAAATTTTAGCACCACATTCCATGGATCGGCAGCATAGCACAAGAAACAAACCGTCTGAGTTCTACAGTCCCTGTAGACAAGAGTTTTGTTTTACTGGTGCTTGCTTCTTTTATTTATTGAGTGAGTATTATTTGTATTTTTAAGGTTATTAAAAATAGTATTTTAAAGTATGCAGAAGAGAACTTCCAAAGGATAAGTATGACATTAATGAAATATATGCAATAAAACAAGAAATTAAATAGCTATAAATCTGTAGAAATTGAATGTTATCTTCAGGAGGATCATATTTTTAAGGAAAATTATATTAATAAAATTTAAAAATGGTTTATATAACTGATTACACAGTAACTTGATCCAGTAAATATACTCAGATCAAATAAGGGATGCATAGAGATGGGAAGGAGGTTAGAGTTCATTTGTACCTTTCTTCTTTTATATCATACAATTTTGATTAAAAAAACAATGGATGAGACTAAAACAAAAACATATATGAAGATTGCTTTTAATTGTTAATACAATCTAGATTTATCTCAGAAAAACCTCAGTGAGATATTGTCCAATCAAGTTTGCCTGTGGAAATGTCTGCAGGGATTGTCCAGATTATAGTAATTTGTGTGAGAAGACCTGTCCATTGTGGGTGGTACGATTCTCTAGGCAGGGAGTTGTGCAGCGTGTAAGTGTAGAGAAAGCACATTTAACTGGCACGCCGTACTCAACGTTCTCTACCTCTTGGCTGCAGATATAACGTGAGTAGCAGCTGCTTCAAGTTCTAGCTGCCTTAACTGCCTTGCAATGGTGGAAGGATGCGCCAAATAAGCATTTTATCTTAAAATGTGCTTTTGTCATAGTGTTGTTGATTTTCCATAGACAGGAAAAGAAAAATGGAGCTAAGACAACAGCTCAACACTCCTAACAAAATTCTTCTTTCCTAGTCAATATAGCAGACAGCTCTTCTTCCCTATCAAAAACAAAACAGACAGCCACAAAAATACTCAAAAACCCCTCTCAAAAGACTGAAACAATAACAAATACACAGGGTTCCTAAAGTAGTCTTAACTTTATTGCATAAGGAAATTCTTTAAAAGGCTCTGTAAAGCCCCCTAGTCCTGGAAAATATGCTTGAACTTAAGCCAAGTGTGTCTATTGCTCAAGGGTCCACAGTCCACAGTATAACTGATGTATGTTTCTACCTGTTTTAAATATCTAATGCAAAGCATTCTTACATAAATGAGCCAATGCCCAATAAAACAGTCCAGTCACTGGAAATAAACAGCAAAGCTAAAGATGTGAAAGCAACCACACAGCTTTCAGTAAATACAATGTCAGTAAATACACAGCTTTCAGTAAATACAAGTCTGAGCTCTCTCAGCTCCTCAAAGTTGTTTCTGTGCAAAAATTTTTCATGAATACCCACACATACGCTCAGCTGAGCTTAAAAGTTTTAATTTCAGTGAAAATTCCAAAGGGTTAAAAATAATGTATAGAAACAAGAACAATGAAGCAGGAGTGAAGGCACTTATCCAAACTCTAGATTCTCACCATCATTTTGTCACAAGTTAGATGAAAACCTACGGTCAGCTTTTTTCTCTCCTTGCAAACCTGAGCAATCCCTTTTCACAGAACACTAAGGCACCGTGCATTTCAAAAGGTGACCTAGTGCCATCTAGTGGACACAAAAGTTTATGGTTTAATACTGAAATTTCTACAAGCAAAATGTCTAGAATTTTTACTTTACTCATCCCTCAATGACTCGAACACATCTTTTGGAGAAGAGCTAATCTCGGTGTATTTCTGACATGTCTTGCACAATGACTGTGAGTCTTAAGTTCAAGAGTTGTGTTGCAGAGGTATGATGTAATTATATTGTAATCTTAAAAACTAAACCAACATCTAAATATAATAAGGCAATAGAGTGAATTCTACACCTGAAATCCCGTCTACATCATTTACTAACAGTGTAACTTCAACTGAATTACCTCAGTCTATGGGTATTGATTTTCTTAA